>PVKM010033312.1:0-16034 GCA_004027735.1 Carollia perspicillata
CCAGTCTCACTGAAGAAGGTGTTGGAGGACTCATCTTCTCTTACATTCCTCTTATCACTTGGCTGTAGGTGGGAGGCTGGATTTCATATTCCAGGCAGTGTGGTTCCTAACGAATATTTCTAATTTTGAAAATAGTCTCACTGATGTGTTTAGAGATGCTTTAATGCAGGAAGCAAAGAGGTGTGAATGGACACTGAGTCCAGCTTATCTTCTCCGACAAGGTGGAAATAAAGATATCTGTTTTTAATATTCAGTGTAATAACAATTAGAGAATGCTACTCAAAACAGTTTTCCTGCAGATTCTTTATTATCAACTAAAGGTAATATTAAGTAATAATAATAGCAAATTGCCTGCATGAATCATCAGCTCTCTGATGATGAGATTTTTGCTTTTTTCTAAGTTTTGGGCAATTTATGACGAACAAGACAGGCAAACAGTACATTTGCTCACCACCAAGTTTTGTGGATCGATCTGGCAATGGCTTCAAAGAGGGAGATATTCCTATCACGTTGAATACTTCCAGTGGATGGAAATGATGGTCAGTGATGACATTTAATCACTACCCTTTAGTATTTTAGGTTGCTAGGCTCCAGTTTGACAGGCTCCATACCCTTTTTTTTTTCCTATTAAGAGATCTCCTTTTTTTCTTGCTAAAAGAATCTCAATTTTGTTCAGATACAGGGCTACTGTGAGCTTCCTGGGAAGCTGGATTTCTCCCTAACCCTAGATACTGATTTATCATTGGTCTAAAATAGTCACAATCCCAATCTCCTTGTAGTGAACTAGTTTAGGCATTGGTATGTTAAGGAATTCTGTATAATAAAAGTGAGGGTTAAGCTTATGGGTTACTAAAGAAAATTTTCCCTATCGATAAGAACTGACACAAGGAAATATCCCCTTTTGGGCCTTTGGGCTTGTTCTGTGAGCAGATGTTAGAGGTTTTCCCTGACCATAATAGATAAGCTCTGAGATCAAAAACATGCTATAGTGAGTATGCCAAAATCTTAAATTAACTTAGCTCTGGATTGATTGTTATGTGAAATAATGTCTTTTTGTTTAAGGCAGTTTGAATTGTGTTTCCCATTCTTATAGTTTAATGCATCCTAACTGATAAAGGCAATACTTTCCTCTGTTACCTAATAGAAACACCAAGGCAGCAACCTTGTATTATTTCTGCACACACAGAGATATCAAAAATAATTTTAAAGTGCTTTACATATTTTATTTTTCTTAGCATATGTAGCATTTTATCTATAACTATGTTCCCAACCTTGCTGTAATGGTTAAAAGTGACTTAACTATATACGAAAGTGAATAAGAACCATGTAATATTTCTCTAGATTCAGCATAAATATATCCTTAACTCATCTTCCCTTTGCTTGAATCCCCAAGGTATCTGTGGCTATTCTAAGACCACCTTATCTGAGGGCAGAAGTCTGGCAGAGGGGAGTTAACAGTCAAAACTGATGGTTTTAACTAATTGCAGTTATGTCTTATTTTTGTGAATTTTGTAAAAGTGTATGACGATGAGAAGACTTCTTTTCTAGGGTCTCAAGAGGGGGCTGAATAAATAGAGGAGGTTTTTTTTTAATCCTTATCTGAGGACAACCTTATTGATTTCAGGAAGTGGGGCGGGGAGGGAGAGAGAGGGAGAGAAACATTGATGTAAGAGAGAAACATCGATCTGTTGCCTCTTGTATGAACCCTCGACACCAAACCCCTAACCTAGGCATGTGCCCTGACTAGGAATCAAACCTGTGACCTTTTAGTTTATAGGACAACACCCAAACTAACCGAGCCACACCAGCTAGGGCAATGGAGGAGCTGTGAAGTTAAATTTCCTTAACTACATAAGAAATCTGTTTCAGGTTGCCATGTATTTAATTTTTAGTATCTTGGGCAATCATTCTCTGGATCTGAAGTGATAGCCAGACTTTTTTAAAGTTATGCAAATTTCTTACTCAATGGACTTACTATAAAAATAGACACAAAATGGGGACCAAGAGTTTCCCAAAAGCCAATAATTGGGCAGAACTTACCCTCTATTCATTGGGTGAAGATTCTAACTACTGGAATTTAAAATGTTTGGATTTAGATTGTGGAAAAAAAAAATCTGTTCTTTTGCCTTACAGCTACATTTGTTGTACAATTACTATGTTCTAAGAACTGTATTTAGTCTTTATACTTTGTATTTAAATTACTTGCTCTTTAAACTTTATTGTATACATAGTCTAAGTTTATTCTGAGAAGTTAATTGGTGATTGCAGTAGCTACTTCTGGTTTCTGACCCCCAAACATTTCCCTTCTGCTCTCTCTCTCACACACACACACACAAATGAGAAAAAAGAAGTGCATTTTGTAAAAAATTTATTTTATTGATTTTATCAGTACAGTTATTTCAATTATTCTCCTTTTCTCCCCTACACCCAGCAGCCCCCACTCCGTCAGGCAATCATCCCTCCACAATTGTGCATGTCCATGGGTCATGCATACGGGTTCTTCAGCTGCTCCATTTCCTATGCTGTACTTTACATCCCCATGACTATTCTGTAACTACCTATTTGTACTTCTTAGTCCTTTCACCTCTTCACCCATTTCCCCACACAAGTCTCCCCTCTGGAGACCATCCAAACTCTCTCCATGTCTGTGATTCTGTCACTGTTTTTGTTTTTTGCTTAGTTTGTTTTTTTAGATTCAATTACTGATAGACAGGTATTATTGCCATTTTATTTTCACAGTTTAGATCTTCTTTTTCTTAAATAAGTCCTTTTAACATTGCAGATGCTAAAGGTTTGGTGATGATGAACTCCTTTAGTTTTTTCTTGTCCAGAAAGCTCTCTATCTGCCCTTTGATTCTAAGTGATATCTTTGCTGGATAGAACAATTTTGGCTGTAGGTCCTTACATTTCACAAGTTTGAATGTTTTTTTAACAATTCCTTATAGCCTACAAAGTTTCTTTTGAGAAATCAGCTGACAGTTTTATGGGAATTCCCCTATAGGTAACTGACTGCTTTTCTCTTGTTGCTTTTAAGATTCTCTGTTTATCTTTAACCTTTTGCATTTTAATAATGATGTGCCGTGAAGTAGGCCTCTTTGCATCTATCTCGTTGGGGACTCTCTGTGCTTTCTGGACTTGAGTGTCTATTTCCTTCACCAAATCAGGGAAGTGTACTTTCATTATTTTTTCAAATAGATTTCCAATTTCTTGCTCTTTCTCTTCTGTTTCTGGGACCCCCATGGTGCAAATGTTGCACCTCTTAGAGTTGTCCCAGAGGCTGTATACCCTATCCTTCTTTTTTTTGGATTCTACTTACTTCTTGTTGTTCTGATTGGTTGTTTTTCCCTTCGTTATATTCCAAATCATTGATTTGATTCTCAGCTTCATCCACTCCACTGTTGTTTCCCTGTAAATTTTTCTTTACTTCAATTAGTGTATCCTTTGTTTCTGACTGGATCTTTTGTACACTGCTGAGGTCCTCACTATATTCCTTGATCATCCCTATAACCAGTGTTTTGAACTCTGCATCTGACAGATAGCTTATCTTAATTTTATTTAGCTCTTTTTCTGGAGTTTTGAGCTGTTCTTTCATGTGGGCCGTGTTTCTTTGTCTCCTCATTTTGGAAGCCTCTTTGTGTTTGTTTCTATGTATTATGTACAGCTGCTATGACTCCCTTTCTTGGTAGTATGGCCTAATGGAATAGGTGTCCTGTAGGGTCCAGTGGCACAGCCTCCCCTATCACCCAAGCTGGGTATTCAAGGTGCACCCTTTATGTGAGCTGAGTACACCCTCTTCTTGTAGTTGAACCTTAATTGCTGTTGGCAGGTCAAAGGGAAGGGTTTTCCCAGGCCAGTCAGCTATAAGGGCTGGCTGTGACCAATGACCACCAACCTCCATCCTCCTTGGAGGATCAGCTGTGTGGTGGCATGGTGGTGGTGCTCCGATGTGGTATGTAGCTGTCCACTAGGTGCATAAGCTCTGGGGTTTCCCAGGTGGTGCAAACCAAGGTCAAACCTCACCTTTGTTTTGACCAGGGCCACCCTGCCTAAGCTGTCAAGCAATCTGAGATGGCTGCTATCTGTGCTGGGTTTGGAGATTCCCAGGTGAAGCCAACCTGTGAATCTAGGCTGGCTGCTGCTAATACCGGGCCTAGGCCCACTTAGCAAGTGGTTCAGGGGCTGGGGGCTCACTGAGGCTGACTGTTTCTTATTTGAGAGGATTTAGGAAGTTGTGAAGCATGAGCCAAGACCAACCATTAATATGGAAAAGCAGCATGGGTGGGACAGAGTCTCAGGGGATCTCCAGTGTGGGTCAAACAGTGTTAGCCAGATTGATGGAGTCTCAGATATGACACCAGCTTGCCAACTCTGTGGCTCTGTGGTGGAGGGTTCAGAAAAGGGACAATGGCCTCTGCCTGCCTCTCTGTCTGGGAGAAAGCTGTCCCCCAGCTCTTACCTTGACGATAGACACTTCAGCTTCTTCCTGTGTGCCACTCGTGCCTTTCAAGCTGTTATCCCTGTGCTGGTGCTCAGAAGGAGTGAGTCTGAGTAAGTCCATGTGTGTGTTCTTTAAAAGGAACTACTTGGGACTCCAACAGTTTCTTCAATTGACTCGATCCCTGCTGGTTTTTGCAGCTATACATTTTGGGAACTTATCTTCCTGGTACTGGGACCCTGGGCTGGGGAGCCTTGTGTGGGGCTAGGACTCCTCACTCCTGAGATATCCCTCATGAATTTTTATCTGCCATATGTGAATATGGGTTCAGCCCGTTCCACATCTGTGCCCCTCCTAGCAATCTGGTTGGATGTGGTTTCTTTAATTCTGTGGTTGTCATACTTCAGTTTAACTTAATTTCTGATGGTGCTGAGTAAAAGTTGTTCTATATTTTAGTTATAATTTAGATGTGGTTGCGTCACGAGGCAAGCTGCAATTACCTATGCCGCCATCTTGACCAGAAGTCTCTAAGAACTACAATTTTTTCTTTCACTTATTGGGTGGCTTACTGTTCAGGAAATTGAACACTGCCTTCCATAGGATAAAGCACACTCTTACAGTGTTTAGGGTAATAACCTGCTCATTTACTAGTTATTGAGTTGCCTAGAATGTTTGTTTTTCTTTTCATGAGATGGCTCTAGTAACACTTAATTATCTTTAACTTCACTTGCAACAATTTTGTTAGGTTGTATTGCATGCTGTCATATCACTGTGCATTTAAAAAAACTTATCAAAGTTGGTGAATTTTGGTGTTGCTATTTTAATATTGAAGATGGAAGAAAATAAGCAGCACTTTTGGCACATGATGCTTGATTATTTCAAAAAAGGTAAATATACAGCTGAAATGCAAAAAAAGATTTGTGCAATGTGTGGAGAAGGTGCTGTGATGATTGGACGTGTCAAAAATGGTTTGCAAAATTTTGTGCTGGAGATTTCTTGCTGGACAATGCTCCACAGTCAGGTAGACCAGTTGAAGTTGATAGCAACCAAATCGAGACATTAATTGAGAACAATCAATGTTCTACTATGTGGGAGATATCTGACATACTCAAAGTATCCAAATCAATAAAATTATTAGTGAAAATGAAAAATGTGTCTTTTGTAATTACGGGAAAAAAAAAAACTAGAAGGACTCTTTTGCCAACCCAATATTTGTGTAGGGATTGTGATGTGTTCCAGTTATAGCCAGTCTAAGAGGAAGTGCTGAAGTTCTGGGAAGGAGAGATCCACAATGAGAAGCCACCTTTTGTTTCTGCTTTTGAGACTCTTAGTTGGTGACAACTAATTTCTAATCACTAAAGTCAAGTCTAGTAGAAGAAGAAAACATGACTCGAAACTTTGAATTTCACCATGTCTACTTGCTTACTTCTGGATTTCAGGTAACATGAAGTGGAAAAAAAAATCCACTTATAGTCAGACATTTCTATTACAGCAGAAATCATTCTACCAATAACAGGGATGCATAAGGTAAAAGTCATCTGGTACACACACAAATAACATTTATTGTATTTTTTCTCATTACAAAAGCAATACAAACTTATTTGGTAAGTTTGAAGTTATAGGAATTCACAAGAAAATAATTTTTTAAAAATTATCACTCAGAGATAACTATTTCAACACATTTTGCATGTATTCTATTGTTCCTATGCATGCCCTCTATATATTATATAACTTTTAAAATTAGACTAGTTTCTTTAAACTTTAGTTTAAAAATCTTAATCACCATAAGGATTAAGTTAACATTTAAATAATCTTAGAGATTAAACTGAACCTTATTTTACTTAGCTTCCTATGGATGCGATCTATAGAAATTAGACAATATCAACGAATTTGCTCAACATTTAAAACTAAGCTGAAGGCAAAATAGATTAAATTCTAAATATTTTTTAACTGCCCACAAAGATCTCTTTGTGACTATCAAATAAATTCTGAGATCAGGTCATTTTAAGGAACTTTCAAACTTACACTGATTTAAGCTCCCTAGAAGATAATGTTTGTGGTAACAACCCCTCAATGTTTTTGTTTTTAAGCTATTATAGCTCTGTTTTTTAGGCCAAAATTGAACTAGTGAAATTTTTGTTGAATTCATTGTCATTAGTTCATGTAATTTCTTCACTAAATTGAGCTGCAATCAAATTTTAAACCACATTTATAAGCTAAATAAAAGGGAAGGTGACCAAGATAGAATCTTAGTTATCTGATATATTGGATTCTCTCTTTTATTGTGATTGGAAATAAAGTAATTGACTATAACATCAAGTATTAAATATCCTTTGTTGAGTGGTGTATCTTTAATTTAAAAGCTACATTTACCTTTTGGACTATGAATTTTAGTTTATGTCCATACCCACATTATGAGTTGTGGACCGTCATATTCATGTAATACACTTATCTCTGCTAAGTTTTGCATTACATATGGAGCCTTAAGAGGCTTAGTAAGTTTGAAAGTGATGAGTATTGAACTGAAACAATGCAATTTCAATATTAACATTATTATGCATGTATATAAACAAATGAATATATTCTGATACATTTTTGTTGTAATAAGCTTTCTGATAAATACATAAGAATCATGGATTCTTAAACTTTTGTTGTGATATGAGCTCCTTTGGCCACCTAATTTGGCTTATAAACCCCTCTCAGGTTAATGTTTTTAAAGTATAATATAATACAAATAGAACTAAAAAAGCATGTGCATTTAAATATAGTTTTTGCATGGATCATAGGTTAAAGACCCTTTGCATCAAGATTTTGAATAGCCCTTTACTTAATATATCAAAAAGTGCCTGAGAACATATCTAAATAGGAAAATGTCTTGGACATATAAGAGCCAAACTGACATATCTTCACATTTAAACACATATTTAATAAAGCCCTTAGGTTATATTTTGTATATGTCTATAAGTTTTGCCTTTAGATCTGGAAGTAAGAATTTTTTTCAGTTTTGGAATAAGTATATGATAATAGAGATTTGTAGAAGATTGGTTTTATTGTGAATATATATTCCTGTGTTATCTAGCAGAGCTATGAAATCTTCATATCAATATACATGACTTTCAAGTTAAAGTCGAGCATTTTATTACGTTAGAAGTTTTTAGCCTTGCCCAATTCAACTGTAAAGTTGGTAAAATGGATTTGGTTGATTAAAGGTATGACTTTAGTAAAAAAGAAGGTGGGAATGAAAGCACAGAAGGAAGGAGCTCAGTGGTGACAGAAATAGGACTGATGGAGACAGAATGGGAAGATGAAGTAGGATGTGGAAAAAAAACTACCACAATCTACAACACTAAAAAATCAAAGTATTAAAAGAGAAAAATAAGAGAAGGAAAGACCTACCATGTGTCTGATTAGCAGTTTACTTTCCACAAGTCCGCATGCCCTGCAATATTTGGGAATTACATTTCATCTTAAGTGTGGCACTATATATCTCAGATGAATATAATGGTATTTTACCTATTAAAAAATAAGTCAACCTTGTTGGTGTGGCTCAGTGGCTTGAGTGCTGGCCTGTGAACCAAAAGATCACTGGTTGGATTCCCAGTTTGAGCAAATGCTTGGGTTGTGGGCCGGGTCTGGGGCATGTGAGCGGCAACCACACATTGATGTTTCTCTCTGCCTCTCTCTCCCCGCTTCCCTTCTCTCTAAAAATAAATAAATGAAATCTTTAAAAACAGTTAAATAGTGGTTGAATTTCTTTTAAGTCCCTTATATAATTTTCTCTTGTAATGGATATTGTAGTCCCATTATTTTTATCCTCTCCCTTTTTTTCATGGAATGGGTAGAAAGAGACCAGAACTAAAAGAAGTATTGTACTGATATATTTTGGAAGCCATACCACTTAATGTGAATATCAGTAGGGGTAGTCACCCGTTTACAGAGTTTTTCTTCTGCTTTTTTTCTAACACTCTGCTGTCTTCTTTGACCTGTTTATACAGCAACTGGTTTTCAGAGTTTCTTTTACATATCAAATATCTTTTGCTTGTACATTTGCTTGCCATTTAGATCAGAAGATAGAGAAATCCCTCATGTTAGAACAGAGGGTGTAAAAATAAATAATAGACGTGAGAAACACAAATTCTGTAGGATAAAAAGACAGGGTATATGATGTTAAAAGCATAACTGGTCTAGGTCTTTTCTTGATTCTATTTTAAAATAATGTTATTATTACTATACTTAATTACCACATACTCCATAGACTGCACAGCCTAGAGGAATGTTCTAACTCCTGTCCAAATGCGAACCCCTCTAAAATACCCCTTTAGGTAGAGGCACTCACGTACAAGGTAAAGAATGAAATGAAGAACTACTCATAAGTCTTGTCAGATTGATGGAGTAGGTAGTGGGTAGTTGCTGAATACTCCAAACATCAGAATGTTATTGAGACCAAAGAAAAATTAGATTCATTGCATTCTTTAACCATAGGAGGGAAAATTGTTTTTATGAGGGGAGGAAATATTGTCTCTGTGCTCCACATATTATTGTAGCATAAGATTTGAATTGCTGCTAAGCCCTTTTGGAGAAAAGCTCTCCACAGATTGCTGAGGTTAAGACTGTGTTGTGGTTCCTCAGCCTTATTTTTTGGCATCTTTTTGCCTTAGGCCATGGCTATTTTAAATATTTACACATTATTATACAAGCGGAAAGTGATAGAGATCCCAATAATGTGTTACAGCTGCTCAGAAAGAGCAGAGATTAATTCAGCAGCTTGCAATTAAAGGAAAATATTTCAAGATTTTTCCTGAAGTTTTTTTTCCTTGTAAATGAGTCTCTGACTATATGATTAAAAGAAAAAAGAATGACTACATAACTTTAAGCCCTGCTTTGTTTATAAGTATGTATGCTGCAACCTGTATCATTCCCAAATGGGAAAATTCACTACCTTGCTCTTCTTTCCAAGACTTCCTATATCATCTGATCATTACAGAGAGAAATATCCATATATAAGTGGATCAAAACATGGATTTAAAAAAGCAAACAGAAAGAAGAAGTGATTTACTGGGTCTGACACCCTGTTTAACATTTCAGGATCAAACCAGTACCAAATTCCAAGGACGTAGTAGGGAGTCCAGCAGATGGTAAAGGAGGTTGCGAATGCAACTGTCATCTTTAGGGTCCTCAGCCGGGCTCTGGGTATGTTGTTCTTGGATTGATTCAGTTGTAGTTCTAGCAAAAAGGGAAAAGAGTAGGTGTTCAAAGACCAGTTTTATTACAAAACTAAAATGGACCGAAAGGAGGAGAGAATCACTAATTCAACCTAATGAATATAATGGAAATAAATTTCCAATGTTTTTAATAATGATACTTTGTCAGAGAAGCAAAATTTATATTTCAAGTTTTCCACTATATCATATAATGAGTAGTTTTTACCAAACTAATCTGGATTTGAAATATGGGGCACTCAGATTCTTAAAATATAAATTTAAAAGAGCAGACCGAGCTTGAGTAGAACTGATTTCTCTGCATCTTGGTTGCCATGACAACATAACCATGTTTACTTCATACATTCCTAAATTTTAGTTTTCAAGCATGCACCAGCTGCACTGAAGCAAAAATGCCACAAGTACATTTGTGAAGTTTCACATGAAATAGTCAACTACACATTCAACAACATTCTGCATATGCAACACATACACACTCACACATATACACATATACATGTACATAGTTATTTGGTGTGGGTACAGGGGAATAGAACAGCTTACTTGTAACAGATTATTGGCTAATATTTAATAAATTGTACTTTACTACATTATACAAATCATGTGTTGGTATAGGGTTGTGAAGGCCCAGCGGGAACACTTTGCCGATGCTTATCTTGGGTAAATGGGATGATTGTCCTTCCATCTTTAACCCCATGTGCAAATTGAGAACATTTAGGAGATATAACCTCATCTGCAAACTGGAGGTAATAAAAGTATTACCTCCTGGGCTGATCGTGAATGTTAAATGAGTTAATACACGTCAACTGCTTAGAACAGCATCCGGCACACAGTAAGTGCCACTCTGCTTATTGCTGTCTAAAAACTGTTTACTCACAATTAACACCAAATCTAAAGGATACATACGGTGGGGGTCCTGATGAAGGACCTGAGTCAGGGTGAAGATGATTTTTGTATTGCAGATCAACATGATGAGAAGAGGGATGATGAAGAGGCAGCTGAAGGTGAAAAGGTTATAGAAGGCTTGGTGCCACCACTGCGGGAAGCTGCAGTGTGTCACACACTGGGAGAAGCCTCCTGATTGTCCAGAGTCATCGGCTAAGTGAATCATTCTGAAGATATATAACTGTATAAGAAAATAAAACAATTAAAAAGCCATGTTACTTTATTTCCACCAGTATTTGCACGTTTTCTTGTAAGTTTTCTCGTCTGCATTCTGCCAGCCTTCTAGCATGTTGTTGCCCAAACACAATATTTTCCTTTTAGAATTTGTATGAAAAGTTATATATCGGTGGATCTTTACTTAAAATATATTTGGGTAGTTTGAATGGATCTATAGGATTTTGGAGTTTTGGAAATTATTTCAAACTTGAGAGCAATCCTAAACCAAGGATATAGACCTCGTTTGTATTTCAATTTCAGATGCAATTATGCTGAGTAAACTTTGCAAGTAATTTTGTTTATTGTTCCATTTGCAGCACCTAAAACTGTGTCCCCAAGATACATATTTAAGTTTTATTTTTGAGACAGAAAACCCCAATAAAGTGGTCAAAAGACATGAACAGAGAGTTCATAAAAAAAGATATAGCACTTAAGCATATAAAAAGATGTCCAACCTCATTCATGATAAGAGAAATGCCAATTAAGGCTTCACTGAAATGCCATTGTCACTATCAAGATGGGCACAAATTGAAAAGAACAGCGACATAGTCTCACAGCAAGGCTGTGGGGAAACGGACTCACACACATTGCTAGCGAGGATGCAAATTGGTACAACCATAATGGAGTGATATTTGGCAGTAAGTAGTGTAATAAATATGCATTTTCCTTTGATCCAGCAATTCTGCAACCAGGAATTTACTCTGAAGATACACCCCTACCTCCATTACATGAAAATACACTTGCACAGGTTATTCACTGATGCCTTGTTTGTAACGGAAAGACATTGAAAATAGCTATGAGTGTTTGGGGAATATGAGGGATGAATATTCCAGAAATCTTTGTACAATTCTGGCAAACTTTCTCTAAGTATGAAATTATTTTTTTTAAAGCACAACTTGAATCAACTATTAAAGAAATAGTTTTCAAAAGTAGTTGCAAGTAGTTTTCAAAAGCAAGTTGCAGTGGATATTTGTTCATTCTTTTCCCATTCATCAAGCACATTCCTTACCAAGTTATTTCCAAGTTTTTCCACTGAGAAACTTCAATTTACCATGAAATATTAATAAGATGAAAAGAGAACAGTGCCAGAGCACTTCATTATTTTTTTAATTTTTAATTTATTTTTAGAGACAGGGGAAGGGAGGGAGAAAGAGATGCAGAGAAACATCAGAGAAAGATTGATTGGTTTCTCCTTACATGCCCCCAAACCGGGCATGTGCCCTGACCAGGGAATCAAATTAGTGACCTTCTGCTTTGTTGGATGATGCCCAACCAACTGAGCCACCCTGGTCAGGGCTATGCCCAAGCACTTTAAAACTGATAACAAGTAAATTCAAACAAAAACGTTACAGAATTTTTTTCCTGTGTACTTTTATTTCTTCTTTTTAAAAATTGAAATATAATTGACATATAACATTATATTAATTTTGGGTGTACAATGTAATGATTAGGTATTTGTATACAGGGGTGGGCCAATGTAAGCTTGCAGTTGTTCTTGTGGAAAAATAATACGATAATTAATAAATAATATAAGAATAAACTCTATATTTCATGTACTCACAACTGTAAACCTACTTTTGCCAATTCCTGTATATTTGAAATGACCACCACAATAAGTCCAGTTAACATCTGTTACCATACATAGTTAGAGATTTTCTTTTTGTGGTGAAAACTCTCAGCAACTTGTTTAGCAGCTTTTAAGCACAATATTGCCACCATACTGTACGGCACATCCCCAGGGTATTTACAACTGGAAATTTTGATGGTTTGATCTCCTTCATGCCCCTGCTGCCACAGCCCTCACCCCAGTCTGACAAGCACCAATCTTTTCTCTGTATCTGTGAGCTGTTTTATTTTATTTTATTTATTTATTTTAAAATATTGTACACGTAAGCAATATAATACTGTATTTATATTTCTTTGTCTGACTTGTTTCACTTAGCACAGTGCCCTCAAGGTCCATTTGTGTTGTAAGAAATGGCAAATTTCCTTCCTTCTTTTTTATGATTGGATAACATTCCAGTGTGTGTGTGTGTGTGTGTGTGTGTGTGTGTGTATTTATATGATTACATTTTGTATCCATTCATCTATCAATGGACACAGGTAATTTCTGTATCTTGGCTATTGTACTTAATGTTACAGAGAACATAGGAGTGCATATATATTTTTGATTTAGTGTTTTTGTTTTCTCCAGATAAATACACTGAAATGGACTGCAGGATCATACAGTAGTTTTATTTTTAATTGTTTGAGGAACATTATACTGCTTTCTATAGTGGCTGTATCAATTTACATTCCCACCAGCAGTGCACAGGGTTTCTTTGGTCCACATCTTCATCAACACTTGTTATTTCTTGTCTTACTGATAATAGCCATTCTAACAGGTTGTGAGGTGATACTGCACTGTGGCTTTGATTTGAGTTTTCCTGATCATTAGTAAGGTTGAGCACCTTTTTATCTACTTATTGGTCATTTGTATATATTCTTTGGAACAGTATCTTTTTAAATCCTTTACTTACTTTTTAATTGAATTGTTTGATTTTTTTTGTTTTTTGTTTTGCTGTTGAGTTGTATGAGTTCTTTATACACAGTCATTTCTAACTAATGATAGGCATCTGTTCTGAGAAGTACATCATTAGGGGTCAAGATGGTAGCGTAGGGAAATGTGATACTCCAAGCCTTCCACAGTGATGTCAAAATACCACTGAACTACATAAAAAAGCACTTAAAATCCATTGAGCTAAATGGAAGTTCTATAATTAGGGGTTTAAAGAAGATGCCACATTGAGACGGGCAGGTGTGGAGATGCAGAATGGGCTGAATGACAAAGAGAGAATCTTAAAAACAGCAAGAGAAAAGCAGTTGTTTACCTACAAGGAAGCTCCCATAAGACTGTCAGGTGATGTTTCAACAGAAGTTTTACAGGCTAGAAGTGAATATCAAGAAATATTCAAAGCGATGCAAAGACCTGCAACAAAAATTGATCTCCCCAGCAAAGCTATCATTTAGAATTGAAGAGCAGAGAAAGAGCTTCCCAGACAAGAAAAAGGTGAAAGAGTTCATAACCACCAAAGCAATATTGCATGGATGTTAAAGGGTTTTTATTAAGAAGAAAAAAAAATAAAAATGTGAACAAAAAATGGCAAATACATTATCTGTCAACAATTGCATCTAAAAATCTAAATAAAAGAACAAGCAGCATACAACCAACTCATAGATACAGAGAACATTTTGATGGTTGCCAGATGGGAGGGGCACTGGAGGGATGGCAAAAAAGATGAAGGGATTCAGAAGTACAAATTGGTTGTCACAGAATGGTCATGGAAATGTAATTTATAGCATAGGGAATGTAGTCAATAATATTCTAATAACTATGTATGGTGTCAGATGGGTATGAGACTTATTGGGATGATCACCTAGTAAGTTAGAGAATATCTAATCACTGAGGTATACACCTGAAATTAATGTAATATTGTATGTCAACTCTAATAGAAAAAAAAAGGTTTTAAAAAAGGAAAAAAAAGGAATGAAATTCTGATATGTGCTACATGGATGAACTTTGAAAACATTAGGCTAATGAAACAGGCAGACACAAAAGGACAAGTATCATATGATTCCACTCCCATGCAGTATCTAGAATAGGTGCCTCTGCAAACAAAGTAGAAGAGTGGTAGGGACTATGGGGAAGGGAGAGTGGGAGTTGCTGCTAGTGGGTGCAGAGTCTCAGTTGCAGTTTTCAGTGATGACATGTTCTGGGGATGGATGGATGGTGATGATGGTTGCACAGCAATGTGATTGTACTTAAAGCCACTGAATTGTACACTTAAAGATGAATGATATGGTCGATTTTCTGCTATGTGTACTTCAGCAGAATTTTTAAGAAATACTTATCTGTTAGAGATATAGCCTGAGATGCCCGGGATTGCTTGAAAATACTCCTCCTCACAAATGGAGATTTCCCTTACAAATGTAAATTATTTTTATAAAGGGAAACTTGTGTTTTTTTTTTCAGAGCTTCTCTTATATCTACTGTTTCTTAAAATTAACCAGCCTAAAATAATCCTTATGCCAAAATGACAGATCTGGGGGTGACAAGTCCTCTTCCCCTACAGCTCCTAGGTAATAAACCTGTACAGCATGTTGCTGTATGGAATACTATCAGCAACTGTAACACGACGGTGAGCATTTGTGAAGTGCATTATGACAGGAGGGCTACAACATTCACCAGCTGATCAGAATTTTCCAGCTCCATTCTAATCTTATGGGACCACTGTCACATATACGGTTCAGGGAGATTGACTGTATTTTGGATATTAATAGTCATTTATGACCCTTTGTCAGATGCACAATTTACAAAAATTTTTTATATAGTCATTTTTTAAAATTTTAATTGTTATTCAAGTACAGTTTTCTGTCTTTTACTCCTGTCCCAGTCCACCACCCCAGTGCTCCCCACCTCCCTCCCATTTCCACCCCACTTAGTTTTTGTCCATGTGTCCTTAATACTTGTTCCTATAATCCCTTCCCTTTTCCCCTGAAATTCCCTCCCCTCTCCCCTCTGGTTATTGTCATCCCCTTTTCTATTTCAATGTCTTTGGTTATATTTTGCTTGCTTGTTTGTTTTGTTGTTTAGGTTCCTGTTAAAGGTGAGATCATGTGGTATTTGTCTTTTACTGGCTTATTTCACTTAGCATAATGCTTTCCAGTTCCATCCATGATGTTGCATAGGGTAGGAGCTCTTTCTTTCTTTCTGCCCCATAGAATTCCATTGTGTATATGTACCATAGTTTTTTGATCCATTCATTTACTGATGGGCACCTAGGTTGCTTCCAACACTTGGCTATTGTAAATTGTGCTGCTATGAACGTTGGGGTGCATAGGTTCTTTTGGAATGGTCTTTCAGGGTTCTTGGGATGTAATCCTAGCAGTGCAATTGCGGGTCAAAAGGCAGCTGCATTTTTAGTTTTCTGAGAAAATTCCATGCTGTTTTCCATAGTGGTTGTACCAGTCTGCAATCCCGCCAACAGTGAACTAGGGTCCCCTTTTCTCCACAACCTCTCCAACACTTGTTGTTTGTTGCTTTGTTTATGATGGCCATTCTTACCGGTGTAAAGTGGTATCTCATTGTGGTTTTAATTTGCATTTCTCTGATGGCTAGCGATATTGAGCATCTTTTCATGTGTCTCTGAATCCTCTGTATGTCCTCCTTGGAGAAATGC
>PVKM010033313.1:0-15961 GCA_004027735.1 Carollia perspicillata
TCTTTTCTCCTCTCATAATCACTTTTCTTTCTTTGGTCTTTTCATATCATCTTTTTCATTTTCTCCTTTCTCTACTATTCCATTCCTCTCTTTGCTTTCATTATTCTTTGCTCTCTTGTTTATATTGCTGAAATAGGTAGGAGGTTTTGCTTGTTTTGTGTTGTTTTGCTTTGTTCTGTCAGCACCTACACAACAGCATAAAACACATGGTGGGAGTTGAGGCCTCTTAGCCAGCCAGATGGAGAGGAGGTCCTAACAATGAATGGGACGGTAACAATCGGGACCTAAATACAACAGAAGAGTCTACATAACCCATTCCTAGAGCTCATTCCTAGAGCATCCAAGTCAGAAGATCAAGCAGTCTGCAACACTGGATCCCACAGGGCTCCTAACATATAAGGCCGCTCCATAAGACACACAGTCAAAGCAAATCAATATAATACATAGAAACAAACACAACGAGACAACTAAAATGGGGAGACATAGAAACAATCCCTAAATGAAAGAAAAGGAATAATATCCAGAAAAAGAGCTAATAGAAACTGAGGTAAGCAACTTATCAGATATAAAGTTCAAAGTAATGGTTATAAGGATGCTCAAGGAACTTAATGAGAACTACAAGGAACTTAGTGGGACCTACATCAGCATGAAAAAGGACATAGAAACCTTGAACAAGAGCCAGATGAAAATGAAGAATGCAATATCTGAAACGAAGAACACACTAGAAGGAATTAAGAGCAAGCTACATGAAGCAGAGGATCAAATCAGCTGGTTGGATAACAAGGTGGTAAAAAAACACATATACAGAGCAACAAAATGAAAAGAAAGAGGATAGTCTAAGGGAGCTTTGATGCAATACGAAACATAATAATATCCGTGTCATGGGCATATCAAAAGGAGAAGAAAAGGACCAAGGGATAGAAAACCTGTTTGGAAAAAAAAAAGATGGGAACCTTCCCTAACTTGTGAGGGAAAAAGAGGTACCAGTCCAAGAAGCACAGAGGGCCCCAATCAAGATTAACCCAAAGAGGCCCAACCCAGACACATTTCAATCAAAATGGAAAAATTTCAGGACAAACAGAATTTTAAAGGCAGCAAGGGGAAAACAGCTAGTAACGTACAAGGAAGCCCCAATAAGGCTAGCAGCTGATGTCTCAATAGAAACAGTACAAGCCAGAAGGCAATGGCAAGAAATATTCCAAGTAATGAAAAGCAAGGACTTGCAACCAACAGTACTCTATCCAGTAAGGCTCTCATTTAAAATGGAAGGTGAAATAAAGAGCTTCCCAGACAAAAAGAAGGCTACAACAATACACCTTCACCAAGCCAGCACTACAAGAGATGCTAAAGGGACTGCTTTAAGAAAAGGAGGAAATAGAGAGGGAGAGGAACACAGGTACAAAGGGAAAAATGGCAATGAATAATAACCTTAAATATGATTGAACTAAATGATCCCATCAAAAGACACTGGGTAGCTGAATGGATAAGAAAACATGACATAAATATATTCTGTCTGCAAGAGACCCACTACAGAACAAAAGATATACACAGGCTGAAAGTGAAGGAATGGAAAAAAATATTCCATGCAAATGGACATGAAAAAAGATGGAGAGCAATACTTATGTCAGACAAAACAGACTTCAAAACAGAAGCAACGAGAGACACAGAAAGTCACTTCACAATACTTAAAGGAGTAGTCCAAGAAGAATATATAATCTTGTAAACCATTGCTTACAAACCAATGTAACCATTGTAGGTGCACCTAAATATATAAAGAAAATATTGGAGGACTGTAAGAAAGAGATAGACAGCAATACAGTCATTGTAGGGGATTTTAACAATCCAAAGTCAACAATGGATAGATCTTTCAAAGAAAAAAAGTCAACAAAAATATTGCAGAATTGAACAACACTCTAGATCAAATGTACTTAACTGATATTTACAGAACATTTCACCCCAAAGAAGCAAAATACACGTTCTTCTCAAATGCACACGGATTATTCTCAAAGACAGACCACATGGTAGAACACAAAGCAAGCCTTAACAAATTCAAGAAAATTGAAACTATATTAGGCACCTTCCTGGATCACAACAGCTTGAAACTAGAGAACAACCCCAAGAAACTCAAATTCATGGAGACTAAATAACATGCTATGAAATACTGAATAGGTTAACAATGAAATCAAGGAAGAATTAAAGAAGTTCCTGGAAACAAATGAAAATGAACACACTACAGCCCAAAACCTATGGGACACAGAGGGAAGTTCATAGCAATACAGGTCTACCTAAAAAAGATATAAATATTTCAAATAAACGACCTAGTCCTAAAGCTACAAGAACTAGAGTAACAACAACAAATGAGGTGCAGAGCAAGTAGAAAGAAGGAAATAATCAAGATGAGAGCAGAATTAAATGACATACATACTAAAAGTACAATTCAAAGGATCAATAAATCCAGAGCTGGTTCTTTGAAAAGATAAACAAAATTGGTACACCATTAACCAGACTCATCAAGAAAAAAGAGAGAGGACCAAATTAAATAAAATCATAAATGAAAGAAGAGAGATAACAACTGATACCACAGAAATACAAAGGATTGTAAGAAATTACCAGAACAACTATATGCCAAGAAATTAGACAACCTGAATGAAGCAGATGAATTTCTAGAAACACACATTTTTCCACAACTGAACCAGGAAGAAGCAGAAAACCTGAATAGACTGATAACAACTAGCAAAACTGAAGCAGTACTAAACAAATTCCTGGCACACAAAAGCCCTGGACCAGATGGCTTCAGAGGCTAATTTTACCACATATTCAAAGAATTAACACAGATCCTTCACAAACTATTCCAAAAAATTCAAGAGGGAAGACTCCCCAATTTTTTTTATGAGGCCAGTATTACCTTACTCCTAAAACCAGTAAAGACATGAGAAAGAAAGATTACAAGCCAATATCTCTGATTACCATAAATGTGAAAATCCTCAACAAAATACTAGCAAACCAGATCCAACAATTCATTAAAAAGATCATGCACCATGTTCAAGTGGGATGTATTCCAGGGATGCAAGGATGGTACAATATCTGCAAATTAATAAATGTGATACATCACACTAAAAAATCAAGTATAAAAATTAAATGATTGTATCAATAGATGCATAAAAAGTATTTGATAACATAAGCACCCATTTATGATTAAAAAAAAGCTCAGCAAAGTAGGAATTGAAGAATCATACCTCAACACAATAAAGACCATCTATAGTGAACCAACCGCCAATGTTATACTAATGGGCAAAAACTAAGTGTTTTCCCTAAGATCAGGAACAAGACAAAGATGTCCACTTTTACCACTCTCATTCAATACAGTACTGGAAGTTCTAGTACTAGCCACAGTAATCAGACAAGAAGAAGAAATAGAAGGCATCCAAATTGAAAAGGAAAAAGTATAACTGTCATTATTCGCAGACCACAAGATATTGTAAATAGAAAACCCACAAGATTCCACCAAAAAGCTGCTAGTTCTAATAAATGAATTCAGCAAAGTAGCAGGACACAAAATTAATATTCAGAAATTAGTGTGGCATTCCTATACATCAGTAATGAACTATCAGAAAAATAAACTAAGAAAACAATCCCATTTATTATTGCAACAACAAAAAAAATGTTATACAGGAATAAATTTAACCAAAGTGGTAAAAGACCTGTACTTGGAAAACTATAAGAAAATAAAGAAAGAAACTGAGAACAAATATTCCAAAAATTTATATGGCACTGCAAAAGATACCCCATATGTCTATCAATCTGAGAAAGAAGAACAAAGTTAGAGATACCACAATGCCTGAAATCAAACTATACTCCAAGTTTGTAATCAAATATTGTAATCAAAACAGCCCACTAGTAGCATAAGAAGAGGCACACACGTGCGCACACACACCCACAACCCCCCCGCCCACACACACACATCAATAGAACAGGAACCCAGAAATCAGCCCATGTCTGTATGGTCAATTACTATTTGAGAAAGGAGGCAAAAACAGACAACAGAGTGAAGATAGTCTCTGCAATAAATGCTACTGGGAAAACTGGACAGGTACATAAAAAATAATGAAACTAGACCACCAACTTAAACTACATACAAGAATAAACTCAAAGTGGGGAAAAGACTTAAATGTAATTTGTGAAACTAGAAAAACCCTAGAAAAACACATAGGCAGTGAAATCTCAGCATCTGTCAGAGTTATATCTTTTGCCGATATATCTCCTAGGGCAAGGGAAACAAAGGAAAAAATAAACAAATAGGACTACATGAGACTAAAAACCTTTTGCACAGCAAGATAAACCAAAAAAATGAAAAGGGAACCCACTGAATGGGAGAACATATTTTTCAATGATAAATCTGGTAAGGGGTTAATTTCCATAATATATAAAGAATCTGTACAACTCAATGCCAGAAAAACAACTCAATTAAAAATTAGGCAAAAGACCTGAATAAACATATCTCCAAAGAGGACATACAGATAGCCAACAGACATATGAAAAAGTGCTCAATGTCACTAATCATCAGAGAGATGCAATTAAAAACACAATGAGATATCACCTTAGGCCTGTCAGAATGCCTATTACAATAAATCAAGAAACACCAAGTGTTGGTGAGGATGTGGAGAAAGGGTGTGAACCCTTTCACACTGTTGATGCAAATGCAGACTGGTGCAGCCACTGTGGAAAGCAGTATGGAGATGCCTCAACAAATTAAACATGGATCTGCCTTTCGACCCAGGGATCCTCCTTAGAAACCCGAAACACTAATTCAAAAGAATATATGCAATCCTATATTCATTCCAGCATAATTTACAATACACAAGTTCTGAAAATAGCTTAAGTCCCCATCAGTAGATGAGTGGACAAAAAAGTTGTGGTACATTTACCCAATGAAATACTACTCTGCCATCAAAAGAAAAATCTTACCTTTTGCAACAGCAGAGATGGACCTGGAGATCACTATGCTAAGTAAAATAAGCCAGTCAGAGAAAGACAAATACCATATTATCTCACTTATGTGTGGAATCTAATAAACAAAATAAACAGACAAAAAATAGAGACAGGAGCATAGGCACACTGAACAGACTGACAGCTGCGAAAGTGGAAGGGGCAAGGGTGCTTGGATGAAAGAATGTGTAGGGATAAAGCAAAAAACATATAGACAGACCTATAGATATAGATATAAATATAGATATAGACATAACACAGACACAGACATTATACTTATTGCCAGAGGGTAGAAGAGTAGGCTGAGTGGAGGTGGACAAAGTGGGGAAAATGGGCATGGAAAGAGACTTTCCTTGGGGTGATGGGTGTATGATGCAGTGTGTAGGTGCTTTATAGTGTTGTACACTTGAAACCAGTAACCCCATACATTCAATAAAAAATAGAAATGAATATTTGACAATGAATGTTACCTAGTACCTTCAACTATGATTTTTCAATAATTTCCAAAATTTTAAATAAAAAGTGGAAAAATGGTGTCTCAAAACTATTGCTATGCATAGGATGACTCTATAGCTGACAATAAACAAGAACCTGCTGAGAGAAGAAGAGGAATTCTAGCAGTGATCACCTGGGGCCACAGGAGCCAGCCAAGAGTGTCGCAGGCAAACCTAAATGTGTGGTTACTTGTAGTAAGTGTTGAATCAAATTTTAATGCCTTCATCTAAATTTGTTCAGCACAGATTATACAGGGTGGGACAAAAGTAGGTTTACAGTTTTAAGTTCAAGAAACAGAGTTTATTCTTGTATTATTACTTATTAATTTTTGTATTATTCTCCATACAAAGAACTGTGAGTCTACTTTAGCCCCACCCTGTATTATGCAATTGAGATACTCCTCATTTCAAGTCAGCGTTTCAGTGATTTAGGAGGTAATGAATTACCTTGTCCCCAACATCACAACTACTTCAGTTAAGCTGTCTTAACCACACGTAACAATTTCAACCCTATCACCCTAGACAGGACTGTGCTTCATTGGTCTTTTCATTTAATATGCAGGCAAACAGGAAATGCTAGGCCAGGAACAAACCTGCAAACAAACCATCTTTATATCCTTTAAATGTGTATCTACTAAAATGTGCTAATTTTCCAAATCTTTGTGATACTAAAATTCAAGTCATTCCTTTATAAGGAAAAATGCTAACATTACTATTCTTAGTGCCTGCAATACCTTTAGCTCTTATTTTTACTTGTTCCTTCAACATTTATAAATTTATTGTGTGCCAGGCACTGTATTAGGTGCTAGAAAAAGCAAGATAAGACAAGGCAAGCAGGCCCAGGTGCCCTCTTGTAGGGCCCAATCAGAGGTGTATCAAGACAATAGAAGCTTGTAACTTCTGCTGCTGAAAAACTGTTTAATACATAGCTACCGGCCTCGTGAGAAAACTTGAGAGTAGAATCTTCTTTTCTAGGCACACTGATTACAGTAATTTTTCATTTTAATTCTTTCTAAATTGAGTATTCAGACAACAAAATAATAGAACATAATATGATATACAATATAATACAATAAAGAAAGCCATTCTGAACACTCCTTTTCTGGTCACTACTAACCTGCATTTCGTCTTAGCTCCCCAGGGGAACACTACGAAACTACTTGTTGTTTTTGTTCAGTATCATGAGCTAATGAAACGGTAATATTTCCAACTACCACTAGGTGGTAGTAAAAGTCACCGGCAGGAAACCAAAGGATTGCTTGTTGAACAATGTTTGAGAGTATTCCTCACATTATTATCTTCATTAGTAATTCAGAACTAATTAGGAAAATACATTATTACTGAGAAATTTCATTAGTCTTAGAAAAATATAAACTATACAAAAGCATGAACTATAGTGCAAAAGACCTACTTTTTTTAAAGGACTGAGTTCTATGACTGGCAAAAGTCTCAATGAAATAATCCTTATAATGAGATAATGAAAAGTTTAATACTTTAATAGTTTCTGCTAACCGAGAAACAGTTTTTCTGCTAATCCATATATTTGTATCATCTGACTCTATGCTTTTGTGTTTTATACTGCTTTTAGACCCAACACAAATAGTCCAGAGTATCAAGCAACATCAAGTTCCCCTGATATGCTGTTTCATTGCTGTGCCTTTGATCTTCAAGTGTCTCTTTTGTCTGGAGTGTGTTTTACTGTACTGTGCATACGTGCATGTGTGTTTAAAATACTGACTAAGCCTAATGCTGGGAATAAAACAACACAGCCTCAAACTGAAGTTTGTATCTCAGTGACAGAAATAGGCCAAGCCACTGCTGAAGACAGTGCATACAACCCAGGATGACTGGCAGGGTTGTGGGACAGGTTCCGAAGACCAGGCAAAGGGAGGGGATGCATTGCCCACCACTGCCAGGAGACAGGGGGTAGGTGGGGGATGGGGAGAGTCCTTCTGAACTCGTGAATGGAGACTAGGATTTCAGAGATGCAGTGTTAAGGACAAAGAAAAGCAAGATGCACAATGGCTTGAGAGGGTTTGTTACACAGCATTTTCAGAAAAACTAAGAACAGAACACAAGGGAAGTGACAAATGGAGAGTTTGGACAATGGGTAAGTGTGGTCACACAAGTGTGTTCTGCCAGGCTAAGGATTCATGACTTTTTTAATCCTTGATGCCACTGAAGGCTTTTGGGCAAAACAATTATGTGATCAATTTTTAATTTTTATTAATATTAGAAAGCTGTATATTTATCAGCTGTGAGCGAGGACTCTAGCACTAGATTCAGGGTTCATATCCTAGCTCCCCCTCTAATTCTTTGTGTGATGTGGGACAAATTGCTTCACCTCTCTTGCCTCAATATGCTCATCTCTGAAAAACGGATAATGGGACCTTTGCATCAGGGTGGTGATGAGGAACACTTACAGGAGTGTCAAACTCATTTTCACCAGGGGCCACATCAGCCTCAAGGTTGCCTTCAAAGGGCCGAATGTAATTTTAGGACTGTATAAATGTAACTACTCCTTAACAGTAAAGAGAGAACTCTCGGCACCGCCACTGCAGAAACAAAGTGCCAGCCGGATTCTACCCGCAGGCCTTGTTTCTCACCTGTGACTTAGAACGACACAATGGGTATTTTTAACACTGCACTCAGGAGGCTGGTTGTGAGAAAGTAACGAAGGCAGAGAGAGGCTGTCGCAGAAACTGAGGCAAGAAAGGCTGAATTGAAGTTCAGGACAACATTAAGTGGTACAATTTGAATGCGATGAAGGAGGCAGAAATAAAGTGTCAAATGGTTTCGCTAATAATAGGATGTGAGCCAAGAAATGGGTGGAGTCCCCAGGGAGGCTCTGGTTTCCGACTTGGGAAATTCTAAGGCACGGGAGAAGCTGAAGGAGGGTCAGTGTACGGGGTGACAGGTAAGAGCACATCAAGACCCTTGTCTTTGTCCACCTGTCTTCTGAGATGCAGATCACAAGACTCAGTGTCTCTGGCACTCCATTACATTTATATTTACATCTCTGTCACCACTGACCACATATCAAGACCATTTCTCAGTTATTCTCATATCCCAAATACATGGTATGTTAAATGTTTGCTAAGTGTTCTGAGAAGCAGGAGAGAGAGAGAGAGGGCGTGCATTTTTTGAGTAATGCACAAAAACATAAATGATAATTAATTATTTTTACCTGCTTCAGATTCAGGAGGCGAATAAAACTGACCGTCTGAAAGACCACCGGGTATAAGTGCTGCCCTCTCGGAAGCATCCTGAACTATCAGGAGTCCTGAAAGAGAAGAAATTCAGATGCTGAGCATGAGATATTTGTTCTGATAGCTTCTATGCAAGGGTAACCACAATAAAATGATGTTGATATTATATATTTTTAAAAACCCTTACCAAAAAGAGGTACTTTAAAAATCTTTTAACCAAAAAAGTAAGTTTTATTAATAAACTATGAACCTATGCTGTAGGGACAGATTGCAACTAGTTTTAAAAACTGCCTCATTACTCATGCAATTCTTTCAGTATCTACAGCATCTTTGCCTGAGAATACATCCTCCCTACAGAAATAATATCGAAATCAAAACACAAAGCAAAATTCAAAACTTGGTCACCTTGTACAAATGGCCTGTAGGTTGTATTTGGTTGGAGAAAAGCCAGATGTGAAACATAAGAAAGGAACAGACTTTCATAAATATAAAAAGAGTAATTAAGATGGTGAAGTATTTATCCATTAAAAAGGTCCTTAGAAAAGAAAGGTATTTAAAAAAAGACAGAAGAAAAGGAAGCATGCTGTGGATAGCTCGAGAACACTAGCACCTGATGACGGAGCCCATCACTGACAAGTTCTTTCGACAGAACCTGAGTCAAGAATAAGAAAAAGTCGGACAATGCACCAGGCCAAACAGCAGGAATCAGGAATGTGTGTAAAATGTGCTACAGATAATGAAAATAAACGCTGCTGTAAATGTTTTCATTAATTGTGTGTTCTGCTTTATTAGTTATTTTGAATTTGGTTTAATCACATAAGCATTCAGGCCTCAGTCACGTTAATAGTTGTTCTGTTTCCAATAAAGTTCAATTTGATCTTTATATATAATTAAAAAATGATTCCCATTAACTTTATGGGTCCCTCCCCCACAGGGTTTTCATTAAGGAAAAGAAGGCACGAGACAGAAACAGCTTGGTCTGATTAATGTGGTTTTAAAACCTACTCTTGAATAATTCTTTTCTTAGAGATTTCTTTTTTTGTAAATGAGATTTTCCCAAAGAAAATCATTTGCAAGGTTACTTGTCTTTCTGCTGTGCCTTGAGGTTATAATCACGATTAACTTCACATAAGACACAAGACTTTTTTCCTATTAGGCAGAGCAGGTAGAGCCAGATGACTGACAGCATAAAAACCAGCATGCCTTAATTCTGTCCAGGTCTTTGTGTTGAGCTTGCTTCATGTCACCTCCAAGAGGGTGGGTGGGGCATGTGGGCTTCCACTAAGGCCATCACCAGGAAAAGAATTCCAGCCCAATCATCAATCATAAAGCTCAGTGAATCGTTCGGCCTTCCTGCTCCACTCAGGGACACTCAGAGCCACACAGAGAGGTTACAGCGGCTTCGGCAGGACACATGACTCCACAATGCTGACTGTCACTCAACTGCTCAGAGGAGGACAGTGATTGCCTGAGGTGGCTGAGCATTTCGTGGCTTGCTATTTCCTCTTCCCAAACTCTATCTTCATCATTAACCCAACAGTTATACCAGGCAGTCAACCATTCTAACTGTAGCCCATTTAAAGCCACTACCTGTATGAACAGCCATGTAAAACTCTGGGGAATCACTGACTTTTAGAACTGCTGACTCAGCTCTCCTGGACCGGTCTTATATTTCTCTGTCCCTAGACAAAAGTTCTGTTTAGATACTCAAAGTGCCTAGTGACCTGAGGGTAATCATAACAGAGAGAAAAAAAATCGACCTGTCTGAGGAAAAAGAGGTGTTGGCTATTTTTGTTGTTTGAATGAGTTTTTCACCAGTGTTCACACTTCTTCTAAGGAAGCCAGGTCTGACAGCTGGAGAAAGAGTCACATTCTGTCACTATCCTTTCATCCAACCCTTCTTGTGATTTCTGCTATACCCACTAACAAAGGAGACCTCATAACCGACCTAACTCCACCCACCTGCAGCTCCACGCAAATCTAGCTAAGTGTCTAGCCAGTCTCAGGACGATAGCTTCGAGACAAACTTACTGTTTTCTTCTTCTGCTTCTTGAGGTAACACTTTGAAATCCAGGAACCACGTCTCGATCCAGGCAAGAATGAATGAAATAATGGGCAGCACATAACCGAAAGCTCCTTGAGAGAAAAGCTGGAAGAACAGATGTGACCAGCAGCGGGAAACACAGTTACCATGAGCTTACAATGGAAAAAGAGGTCTTGTCATCATAGGTGGTATTATTCAGAAGAAGCAGTTGGCCATACCTTTGAGAGGATCACTTTTGCTAGTAAAAAGGCACTGGTCACTGCTGTCGTCAACTGAAAGACACATAATTCAGCACCACTCGAATTAGACATTATACGCTGCAGAGGCACCTTCCCGACACAAGACCCACCTGAGCCAGGGCACACAATGCCTGAGAAAGCTAAGCCCAGTCTGGCTCCTTCCCACATCACTGTACCTCTATTCCCTAAACCCAGTCTGGGGCTAAGTGGGCTTCTAGGTGGCACACCATCCCAGGTTGTCTCTCATGGCTTCCTTTCCCCCACATTTTAGCAAGCTGGTGTGTTGAAAAGCTAAGTTTTATCCAAAGACACTATCGCAAAGAAGGAGGAACAGTGAAACACAGAGGGAAGGCTCCCCCTAGGGGTTGGGATTATCCCACAGGACCTGCCCCTGTCATTCTATCCTCTAACTAAGATTTGTAGCAACGTGAAAGCCAACCAAAGTGAATGCTAAACAGTGGCCTTGACTGACAGAATGGAGGGCAGGGGATATAGCAGGTGTCATGTTCAGTAAGTATTAACAAAGTCATGGAGTCAGTCTTTGTTAGCAAAAACACAACCAGCTAGCACATGAGCACACACACCAGGCACAGAGAGCCACTTGGGGGAGGAAGCATTTTACATTCTGATACTAATTAACTTTACAGGCTCAACCAAGTTTTCTTTAGATACTGGCTGACTTCTTCCAGCTGCCTGGACCCTTTCTACAAATGTTTTTAAAAATAAAAATCAGAAACAATAAAATGAATGTGCTAAATCTGACCTGTCCTTTGATCATTTACAATTACATATTGAAGATAACTTTCTTAAAACTCTCACAGAGTGTCAACCACTTTTCTGAGGGGGAAAGATACTGAAGCAGATGGACTGACAAATACTAGTGCATTTTGCATGTTAAAGAGACTCAAATAGGTACTATCATAGCAAATTGGAAAGGGACAACCATCACAGCTATTTGATTTTGGTAAAAGCGTATTTAAGACAGGGAGTCAAGACTGGCTAAAACTGTCAGCCCACATCCATGAAACGGGAGTTTGGGGCTCAACCGATAGTCTAACAATTCTGTGGATGCTCAGAAGAGATGGCCCAGGCAGAGGTGGTCGCCAGTGCACTCTGTCTTAGGAGTGCTGCACAATCCTACGCCAGCCCACACACAGACCTTGGTCTCACACTCCAAAAGCAGGACCGTGGGTTACTCCTAAGCAGCATTCCTGTGATATACTGGCCTTATTAGAGCTCTCAGAAAGGTGAATGTTCAGATGTCTAAGGAAATACCCAAAACAATTCATGTAGAATTGCTTATAATTCTTTAAATCAATAAACATTTATTAAGGGTGAATGGCACATGTCAAAGATCTATGCCAGACGCAATGAAACAAATGAGTAAAAAAAGGCCACTGCATTAAAGAAGCCTAAAGGCAACAACAAAAAGGAGCATGAGAGCTTTTCCTTTTAAAACTGGAGGGAAAGGAGTAAAGCAGGGAGGAAAGCAAATATCAAAATAAGCAGAGAGCAAGTAATGAAAAATCACCAAGCAGTTTCCACCACCAGGAACTTTTCTAAGTATCTTTGTGACAGAAGCACTGATCTTACCGCTCACTGTTAAATGAGGTAGAGGGCAGGTTGGTGCTTGGCCAAAATCCTGCTGGGACTCTAGATTTCTCTTTTGGCTCAATACCCATTCGAACAAACCTAGTCAGTCACTACCGTTGGAAAGAAGCCCTGGAGGGTTAAAGCTGTTGAAGTGTGGAGGAAAGGGACTCAGGAAAAGCTAGCAGAATTTGGCCTGGATGGAAACCGCCCCTCCTCCCAGCTCAGCCCTATTGTGAGCAGGGCCCAGCCCACCAGCACTGAAGGAGACTAACGGTTTATCCGGTGTACTCACCGCTATTGCCCACCAATGGCGCAGTCTGCATACAGCATAGGCAAGTATTAACACTTTGAATCGAAAAACTGCCAAAAGCTATATTAAAAAAAGACAAGTTTTTTAAAATACATACAAAAGGTAAGTAATTTGATTTATGAGGAACCCACCAAAGTGCCTTCGTTATTATGATTGCCTGAGGACTGCCACAGACTAATGCTGGTCTGCAGATTAGCACCTGAGACCCCTGCTCTAGAATTCGTGTAACACCGCCCAAATAAGTGTTCAAGTCAACTTCCCATCCTCAACAAAAAGACACAAATTAAATGTTTCTCTTTCCTTTCTGTTACAGTCCATATATATCTTTGATACACTTTTAAGATGGGAAAACATGTTCTAATAGGTACTGGAAGAGTTGAGCCTATGCCAGTAGCTATTATCTGTTTATTTAGGGTAATTCTTGGACTTTTGTGAAACTCTTTAGTGTATTATTATCCCATGTAATCCCCACAACAAAAACCACATGAGTCAAGTGCTGTCACCAAACCTATTACACAGATAAGACAGATACAAAAACTGCCCAAAACCGCACACTCCTCAGTGAGGAAGCCAGGATTTGAATCCAGGTAGCCCTACTGCAAAGACCACTAGACTCGTAACCACTGTACTACAGGTGCTTTAGTAACTAGGAAATAAACATGGAATAAAGTTTACCAATTTTACTCGGGAAATAAATATACTTATTCTGAGTTGCGAGAAGTCAGGCTGACTCTTGAGACTCAGTGTTGGAGTCTGCCGATAGTTCCTCACTAGTCAAAACTGCTGAAAGGCCAGAGGCTAAACTTTTTTGCTGCCGTGGACTAGAAAACCTCACATAAGATCCTTTTACATGAATGACATTCCCAAGCTGTATTTGTTTTTACTTTGCTGCTTTCATTAAAAATGTGTTTTCCAACAATCTCCTAATCATTTAGTTTCCCTATGCATTCTAAAGTCTATCTCTGCGTTCTGGACTTGGCAAAAGGGTAAGTCTCTATCTTGAAGTCTCCCAGATTCCAAGGTTTCTTGGAGGCTGTGTGCCTTTCCCAGCCCATGCATGGCAGTTTTTCCCATCTAAGCTAACAGGCCCTACCTACCTATTTGTCCAGCAACCCCTAAGCTTAGAGTACAGACAACCAATGCAGATCTGACCGGCTGATTAATCTGGCTTCCTGACAATTTCTGACTGTGGCTATTTTAAGATAAATTCAGCAAGGGCAATAAAGGGGAAAAAAGAAAAATCAGTTTTGTTGTTTATATATCAACAATTTCAAAAAATAAATATCAAGAGATTTGGAATATAACATGTTCTGCCACCAACTTCAATGACCTAGGGTAGGTTAAGACACTGAACCATGAAACTTAATTTCTTACATTAGTAATTTTCCAAACACTTTTGGAAGCCAAAACACTTCTCTGTAGCAGAAAACACTTTTTTTTCTTTACATACTGTAAAAAACCCTAATACACAATATAGATAAGAATGAACCCTAACATACTACACAGATAAAAATGAACCCTAAGACACTCTACAGATAAAAGATAAACCCTAACATACTGCGCAGATAAAAATGGAACTAGTTAGGCAGCGAGGGGATGATGACCAGGAATCCTGACCTCTGCTTATTGGGAATTCCACTTCTTTCCCCATACACAATTCTGCAGGCCCCTCCAAAAACAAAACAAGACTTTTCCGAGCTGTTTGCAAACCATTAGAAAATATAATTATTAAAATTCTCGACCTGGCTGGTGTAGCTCAGTGGATTGATTGAGCGCAGGGCTGTGAACCAAATAGTTGCCAGTTCGATTCCCAATCGGGGCACATGCCTGGGTTGTAGGCCAGGTCCCCAGTAGGGGGGGCGCACAAAGGCAACCACACATTGATGTTTCTCTCCCTCTCTTTCTCCCTCCCTTCCCATCTCTATGAAAATAAATAAAATCTTTAAAAAAATTAAAATAAAATAAAATTCTCAACCATAAATAATGATGACTGAAGGTAGTTCTTTGAGCTTCTATTTTCCATGTATTACTTCACCAACTTTTCAGAATGCTGATGTCTCATTTTAAATACTGAGGTAACTGAAACATAGACCTAGTGTATTCAAAGATACAAAACCAGTAATAATGTTGTGACTCAAACCCAGGTTTTTCTGACTTTAAGGGTCCTACTTGTAACCACCACTGTGCATGCAGTTTCTAAAGACAGTGAACAAAGTAGTTAAAATGAATTTGGGGGAACTCACTGTGAATTTTAATTGTCTATGCTATGTCTAACACAATGCTGGATTCTGATTTCCTTACACTATAAAGAGATCCCATGGAGATAGAGCAAACCCAGAGTCCCAGGGTTTCCTAGAAAGACACTGCCAGCATTCAGTCGACTAAAATGCCTGCCCCACCTGCAGATAAATGCAACTACGTAACTCTACAACTGGCTAGTGCAGTCCAAGACTGCAAATACATAACTTTCCTCAAATTCCATCAGAGAAAAATGAAACACTGACTGTTATTTAAAAAACACTGAAATCTATGTCGAGACAGAAAAGACACTGCATTTCGTGATACTGTCACATAAAAAGATAAATTTTCATTTTAGTGATTCGTAGTTAATGGCTGAAATAGAAGCCATTTAAAAGAAAAAAGGCTTTTCTCCAAGGAAATCATAATAGCTTCTGCTGCCTCCCTCACCTCTCATTATTCTTTTTTATCCTTGAGATGAACAGACAATTCCGAGAAAGAGGGAAACAACACAGAATTGGCCAGGAACTACAGGAAAAAAGAAAAGTAGAGTTCAAGAGAGAAGGCAAATAGAACTGCACACATTTTGAGGTCTATTAAAAAGAAATTTTCCTTTTGGTTAACTCATCATATCTGAAGTAAAACATGTTGTAAGAGAAAATACTTACAAATATGTCAAAATAAGAAGAGTAGAAGTCATAGTGCACCACCTCCTTCTCTAACGTGTTCTCGATGCCTCCATTCACCTGGGAAGAAAGAGGAAGAAGTGAAAACAAAAAGAGGTTTATATGTGAAAGTGATACAAGAAACACACAAGTAAGGTTTCATATACACTTTTCTGACTATCT
>PVKM010033314.1:0-16029 GCA_004027735.1 Carollia perspicillata
AAAGATCCAAGACTTGAATTATTTAGGAGAGGAGAGGACATGTGGGAATAAAAATGATTATTCGCTGTACTCTAAAAATAAGTGATTGTATTTAAAAAAAATAAAATCAGCTTATAAATAATTTAAAAAACTTATTCAATTTGAACAATGTATTATTCAAGTTATTTTTTAATAATAAATCTATTTGAAGAAAGAAATTGCATTAACAAATCAGTCCACTCATTTGCTTTTAACACAATTCTTTATGACTGTTGTAGAGAGTTGGGCTTCCATTTTCAGTCTAAATCTCATTAGCAAGTCTGTAAGAAAACACTCTTTCCCCTGTAGGTAATAATGAAATAAAAGCCCATCTTATGATAGTTATTTGCTCATATTATAGATCTAACAGGTTTCCTTTTTCACTTATTTATGTCGACAACATATATTAAACTGTCTTTCTATAGACAGTAGTGATTTCAAAAAGGGTATAGGAGCATAAACCTGAGAAAACAATTATTAAAAGGGTATATAAAGTTGTCCCAGTTCTCATAAGTACTGAATGAACATAACATAGTGTCCAAAAGTTGGGTGCTGTAAGCAAGCTAGAATTCGTAAACGCTTTACCCTGATTTACCCATGCACATAGATGTACACTCATCGAATGAAGGAGATTTATCATCTACTTGCTTTTAAGAAAAATCTCAAAATCTCAGTGGCTTCATGCAATAGCGTTTTATTTCTCACTCACTTAAATTCCAGCTCACTGCCCTAACCTTTAAAAGTCTTAAATTCCTGGGCTCTTCCTATTCTCTTTCATTCTTGCTTGCAAACCAGGCAGCTCTCTACTGACTTTATATCCTCCTTGTAATGCGCTGCTGAAAGAATAAAACACAAGAGCAGGCATCCACGATTGCTCTGACTCCTACCACTTCTGCTAGCTCTCGGGCATGGCAGGCATGCGATCTGCCCTCGGCTTTAACATAGATGATGTTTTTACTGGGCATGTTTTCCTCGCTTACTTTTATCTAAAAATGTTCTTATTCCACCTTCATTCTTGGAGGAGTCACTAGATTCTAAGCTGACACTCCCCACAATCTCCCACCCCTCAGCACATTGTCAATGTTTGAAAGATGTTTTAACCCTCTCTTCTAGCCTCCATTGTTGCTGATGAAAAGTCTGAGGTCACTGAAACTGTTGCTCCCTGTATGTAATTTATTGCTTTTTTCCTGGCTCTTTTAAAGATGTGCTCTTTCACTTTGGTCGGCAGTTTGACTGTGGTCAGCCTAAGTGTGGTTATATGTGCGTTCATGTCTCTGGGCCTTCATCAAGCTTCTTGGGTTGTAAATCTGTCTCTCCAAGACGTAGGGCAATGTTGGCCATTATTTCCTCAAGTATTTTATTCCGCCCTGTATTGTGTCTTCTCCTGGGACTCTAATTACGGGTGTGTCCTACCTTTTGCATTGTTCTCCAAGTCTCTGAAATTATTTTCATTTTCTTTAAATATTTCTCCTGTTTTTCAGATTGACGAATTTTCGCCAATCTGCCTTCAATTCAGTGGCTGCTTTACCATCTTCATGCTGCGGTTCCGCCCACCCCAGCGCATTTTTAACTTCAGAGACCATTCTTAGCCTCAGAATTCCCATAGACTTTTGCATAGTATCTATTTCTCTGCTGAGATTTTTCTATACTTTTTACTCATTAGAATATTCTTCTTCACTTCCATGAGCTTAGCTATAATGGCTGTTTTAATATTCTTGTTTGCTAAGCAAAATATAGCCAAAGACATTGAAATAGAAAAGAGGATGACAGTAACCAGAGGGGAGAGGGGAGGGAACTTCAGGGGAAAAAGAGAGGGGATTATAGGAACAAGTATAAAGGACACATGGACAAAAGCTAAGGGGGATGGAAATGGGAGGGAGGTGGGGAGCACTGGGGGGGTGGACTGGGACAGGAGTAAAAGACAGAAAACTGTACTTGAATAACAATTAAAATTAAAAAAAATAAAATTTTTTAAAAGAATAAAATAAAATCGTACAGGTTTCAGGTGTATGATTCTGTAATACAATAAATAAATAAATTAATTAATTAATTAATTAATTAATTAATTTTTGTTTGCTAAATCCAACATCTGGGTCATCTCAGAATCAGTCTCCATTGATCGTCTTTTCTCTTAAGAACAAATTCTATTTTTTGCTTCTGTACATTTTGAATACATTATATTTTGGGGTCATATCCTAGATATTTTGGATAGTTTATGTAGAGAGTCTGGATGTTACCACATTGCTTTGCCAAGTCTTGATTCACACACCCTCATTTTTTTTTTCTTGCTGAAGTAGTTTGGTTGGATTCAAACTGAAAATGCCCTCCCTTGGGTAGGAGTTAAAGTAACATTTCAGTTCTTTAATCATTAGTTATGCTGCTTGGCATCTTCCCTACATATGGTACACAGAATAGCCAGAGATTTGGGTGGAGTTTATGTGCAGAATTTGAGGCTCAGCTCTCAGGATCTTTTTTTCCCAGGATTCCTCCTAACTTCGCAGCAGTTATGGTTACACAAAGCCTAGCCACTAGTTCTTCATCCCAGAAAGACTGCGAGGTTTCTATCAGAGCTTTAGTCACTCTACTCATGACCCTGACCCCGAAGCCTGTTCTTGGGCTAAAAGCTACAAAAATGGAAAATTCTTCTTGAGGTCAGTCTTTTCTTTCTAGTGTTGACTCCTTTCCAGAATCTATCTGCTCTTATTCCATCTCTAGTGCACTCAGGCAAGTTTTATTTGTTCGTTTGTTTGTAGGGTTCTTGTTTTGTTTTATAAATACTTCAGGCAGGGGTCAGTATGTTTCAGCCATCCTGGAAGCAGATGCATCTTGACCAAATGCTCTGCCAATGCATGACATGGGTCTCTGCTTTCCAATCTCTGATGCTAGTTTCCTGCCAACATCTGAGCACTAAACTAATGTCCCATATTTTAGATTATTGCTATGGAAACAACTCACTTCAGAGTACAAATTTCTGTATTAAGATATCACCAGATTCTGATAGACAGGCCTTCTCACTTAGGTATTATAGTTTAGCACAAATTAAGTTTTATTCTTCCTCATGTAACAGTTGGCATGACTCTTCCTGTCTGGTGGCCTACCTTGAAATGATAGATCATGAACCTGAGCTGTTACCTTTCCATGAATCTATCATATTGAACACATTTAAGGATGTGCTGTGGAAGGTCATCTCCATTCCAGGTGAGGCAAAGCCATGGGAATTGCATGGGAGACACCTGTCTCTGACCACAGACAGTATTTCTGACCACATTCCACTGCTTCAGACTCAGTCTCATGGTAAAATTAAACTGTAAGGAAAGGTGGGGAATGCATTCTATATGTGTTACCAAGAGGAAATGGATTTGGTGAACAGATAGCCAGTCTTTTCCAAAACAGTATTTTTGTTGTTTATTATGTCTTACTTTGTGTGCTTAGCTTTTTCAGTGGGGTTCCCTCAACAGTGGTTCATCCCACTGCCCTTCACCAGTGGAGTCATTGTGCCCAGGGGAGGGTGTCTCAGAAGAATCAGCAGTGAAGGACTGGCTGAAGTGGAGGGGCGTCTTCCTGAGCACACTTCTATGCTGTGCGAAGTTAAGTAGACATTTAGTAAGGCCACTGCTAACTACTGTGAACTACACTGCTTGAGGAAAAAGAGTGTAGAGGGAGGGAAGTGTGTTTAAGAAACCCAAAATACGTGGTTTTGGTTAGATGCCCAGTTTGGAGTAGCTGAATTAGTGATTTTAAAAAGTAACCTGTAGGAGAAGAATGAGCATCCCAGAAGGTGCACCCAGGCTGTGAACTTGACTCAGCAGACTCTACTTCAAAGATCAGGGTTAGAGGTATGTTTTTGACAGCCAGTTTTGTTCTTGGTAAATGACCTAATTACCTCCGTATGGGCAGATGAAGTAGTTCATAATGTTAGCAACCTTATGATGAGTTCTTTTTAGAAAAGGCTGATTATGTCCCAGACTTTCTACAATTTGACTCTACCATGCAATTAAGTTACAAAAAAGGCATGATGGGAAAACATACTCAGTTTGCTTTACCTGGACAAAATGGAGGGGGATGTAACCTCATAGTTTTTATTGTAGCATCTGGAAAATCATGTCAAATTTTACTGAGTATTTTTATAACATCAAAATTGTGACAATAGAAAGGAGAATACAGATGTTGAAAAGCTTATTCTCTGTTTTAATTTGTAAAATGACAAATACCCCTATGTTCCACAGATTATGAAATTGGATTTTCTATTCGAATAGAATGCATGCTAAACTTTTGAAGAGAAATAAACCCCATAACTGCATCTATATTCCCCCCTTTTTATGAGTTCTGGAAAAGCCTTGATGTACCTACAAGTCTTGTTAATTTGAGTGTTATCTCTATTATAAAGAAAACATGAGTTCATGCTGAGTTGCTCTATTGTCATCAACACTGAGGTACTCATTAAGGGCAAATAAATGTTTTGAAAATTATGGGAAGTTGAAGAAATAATAGCTTATGCTATTTGAAAAGTTCACAGTTAAAAGGGGAAATGAGAGAGATAAAAGGACATAAAATATTAATGTAAATCACTGAACTATCAACTACTGATTGTCCTTGAATAGAGTTATAGAAAATTCTGAAAGAATTGTGTGGCTGAGTGCAAAAAAAGGATAAAAGATTCTAGAAATAGTGAAATTTTTCAAAAAAGAATTTTCAAAGCCTGTATATACCAGAATGAGCTTCATTAACAGAAACGAACAAACAAACCAAGGATGTTTTGGAGAGGAATGAGGGCATTGCCTTAGGTAGGAGGAGCGTGTTAGGGTGAAGGAGCCTTGAACGAAACACTCTACACAGGCTCCTGGGCAGACCTGGGCCAGTCCTAAGTGAGGGCAGAAATGTGGGTGGAGGCAAGGGCAGGAAGCGTCCTCACACAAGGTGAACTGTGAGGAAATAGGGAAGTTCAGAGGATCGTGACAGGGTGAGGAATAGAAATGAAATGAAGTCTGAGACAGGAAAGAAAAAATGGACATTATTACACACATTAGAAGATTATATAGAGAATTAGACCAAGTGAACCTCTGTACAGTATTAAGAGGAGTATTATTTTGCTTTATGGTCATAAGCACATCATGGTGGAAATTTAGTGAATGATTTCACAACAAACGAAAAAACAAATAAATAAACTCCCTAAATGTGGTGGAATGGTTTTGGTGTCAGTCAGAGTTGTTTGAATCTTGCCCCTGTTCATTATCTGATGCATAGTTTGGGGTAAAATACCTCAGTTTTATTCAGCCTCAGTTTCTCATCTCTATAGAGAGAATAAAAAATTTACTTTTTATCGAGGGCTTCAATTAAAACAATTAAATAAATAACCTACTATGGTGTTTGTCATGTAAAAAAATGTCTCCATAAGTGTGGCACATTCCTTTTATTAAAATGGCGTGATTGCCCAGGGATAGTAGAGTAACTAACTTGGTTTAATGTAGGAGTTAGTCTCTGTGCAGTGGTGCCTTTCCAAGTTCTGAATCATGCATATAATTTGAATAATAAAATATGCTCTTACAAATAATTTAATCTTGTAGGGACCTTAACCCTTTATAGGTAGGGAGGAGGGGAGAATCTAAGAATAAATAAATAGCCTAACTACCCCTCTAGATTTTAGAGCTAGAGAATATGCCAGAAAGAGAACTAATTAAAGCCACTGGAGCCTTAACAATCAATCAGGTGTAGACACAGAAGGAAGCAGGGGAAGGAAAAGAGGTGTGGGAGAGAAAGGAGGGGGAGAACGCTGCTTCCAAGAGTGATGAGTGAACTCCAAGATCATGGTTCAGTGGGCTGTGGAGCAGCTTGTAATTTCTGCCTCTATTTTTCATATGAGCAATAGCTTCACGGTACCTCCCCTCGATCCCTCTAACTGAGGATTAATGCTTTAGTAGATTGTTTCAACCAAGTTATGATAATGAAAACAACGTACATTTTAATGATGTGCTATAGTTTGCGAAATGCCTCCAGAACTATTGTCTCATTTGATTCCTGTAGCCACTAGATAATATGTAGCATTGGTATTGTCATAATTATAAAATTATTGTTTATGGAAAAACAGGCAAGTGAGAATGTTTAAAAATAGCAATGCTGTAATGTCCTAAATATTAAACATATATTGATTTATTTGTATTATATATAAGAATTATCAAATCCAATTTGCAATTCATAAAAGAAGTAGTACAGATGTTGAGTTTTCTATTTTTAAAAACACTTCAGAGCCTATTTCTCCTTTGCCGTTACTTCATTTCAAAAAAAAAAATCAAGAGCTAAGTACAATTTTCAGAAGCCATTCAACAGCTGAACTAGAATTCACTCCAACTTCTTGACCTCCATCTTATATGCACGATAGCAAGGCTTTTCCTGTTTGTTTTAAAGTATGCTACTCAACATGCTTTAGTCTGGCACCCGACTGAGATCACAAGTAAAGGTAGAAATATGAAAAGTAAGTGAAAAAAAAAGATGAAAGTGAATGGCTTATATTTGGAGTGGGGGGAGAAGAAATGTGTCCCCTACTGCCATGGGTTTACATAAATCAGTTCCCCCACATGCTTATATTTCCCCAAACTATTAAGAAATAGACCTCTTTTAAAGAAGATGAGAAATATAGAAATTGTGATTTAAAAACCCAAACAACTCATTACAACTTTGCTAAAGACGTTTAGTCTCTTGAGCCTCATTTTTCTAACCTTAAAATAGTGATAGTTATAATATATATTAAAATAGATAATTAAAGTGTTAGTGCAGAGGGTTATGGTGAAGATTTAATCAATATTATATGACATTTAAAATGCTAGCACAAAATAAGAGTTCAAGACATTTTGCCTGTTCTGTTTCTTCTTATATTTACTATTGCTATTAGTATTTATCATTCTTTAATAAAAACTACAATTAGACACATGATAAGCTCAACCATTTGCTGCCTAATAATGTGAGTACTGGTATGTTCCATTGGATTTATCACTTCTTGTCAGCCGTCCTCTCTCACAGAATTGGCTTCTTTTAAAAGAACGAAACAATAACAGAGCATTCAGTAGCCCTTTCTTCATCTTTTTTTTTAAAGAAATCAAGACTTGCCTTCATGGTGATTTTAATTCAATAATAATTGAAGACAAGATACTAATCAACTATATAGCCTCCCGTACTTTCATAACTATGTTTATACTTAATTTTCTCATGTTCATATTAAGACCTAAAACAATAAATGCTTTTTCTTATTTGATACCATAAGTATGGGGTTATTTTATAAGCACTTCTTTCATTGGATTGTTTGCCACCATTTACTTGTTTGTTTGGCTTTTTAGAAAGAGTAAAGAAATGCTTTTTAAAATTTTAACTGGAGATTCTAAACTCAAATGCATAATGCTAACAAGCAATTTCCAAATATTTTGTGAAGACAGCTCTAAGGACTGTGTACACAACGTAGTGACTGATTACAGGGATTGTAAATTTAGGGGTCATTTGGTGAGAGTTGGAATGAGAAATCCATTTAGTGGCTGCAAGTTACTAATTGATACCCTTGTAGAAAACTTAGTGCCAGAGAGGCACTGAGACACAAGGAAATGTCCTACTGTAAACATGATTCAAACTGTCCATTAATTAAGCCCTTGGGAAGCTTTGTTAGCTTGGACAAGACTCAAGACCATTATTTTGGTCCCTAGAGCCGCACTGACTTGAAAGTGTTAATTTAATTTCCGAACGTGTTCAAAAGTTAACTGGCTGACTAAACCTGAATTATGTTTTATCCCTCAGGTAGGGAACCAGAGGGGAAAGCTGATTTAGATAAAGCATTTTTATGGGGCCTGTGTAATATTATCATTAAAGAAAACCACCTAAAACAGCACCTAGCAGTGTGAAGGTTTAAAGAGTTTCAAAAACAGGTATCTTCTGCTCCTCAAAAGTTTGTGTTATGCCACTTGGCTTTTACAAAAGACCTGTCTGTCCGCATCTGAGCTTTAGCTCCCTTTATTTGTACATCTGTTAGCAAGATGTGCCCTAAGGTATCAGAAAAGCCTAAAAGACCTTGTAAGGGTGTTGTGCTTAGCATTAAACTGGGCGCGGTTAAGCCTTTCAATCGTAGTGAATGAAATAAAGACATTGTGCGTGTGTTGAACTTGCCTGCATTCCCTATTTGTACTATTTACATGCAGAGAAAAAGAACCTCGAAAGCTGCCAAAGTTACTGTTGCTTCTGCTAGTAGCTAAGTGGTCTCTGTTAGTTGGCAGCTAGTAATGGATGAGAGGAGAAGTCTACAGCTTGATGGGTAGAACGAAGTGCGGTATTCCGTTGTTGTCTTATACTTAGGGAGAAGTTACTTTTTTTAATAAGTGAAACTATATTGTACCTATGTCATTTCTCTTTTAAGCAGTCTGTGTATTTATATAATTCTGGCTTTTACTGTATGTTAGTGTTATTTTAGGTTTTACGTGCTATTTGGTAGGATCTAGTAGGTTATTTTTTTTAGAATGCTAAAAACTTTTAAGATATAAATTAATGGTAATTCCTTCTTTGCTTTACACCATTTCAGCTTATAAAAGTTTTCATAGAAAGGCTCTACTTTCTGTTCTGGTGGGTGGCGGTGGAAATCTGTTATCAGCCACACCCCATGGCTGTTTCTTGGCCTTTTCATAGTTACCCTGTCTGTAGTGTTTGACCCAGCTAGCTACCACCTCTTACTCAAGGCTCTGACTCAGGGCTGTCTTTTGGGGGCATATTTCTCCTACCTCACTCTTGCAGTCCTCTGGTTCAGTTCCTCCTTTTCCGGTTCTTCTTAGTCCTTCTTTGCTTCTCATCTCTACCAGTCTTTACCTCATCACCCCCACCCATAACACACATCCTTATAAGGTAGGTTCTCTCCTATCTTTTCTCTTCCCCCTGTACTTTATTCCAGGGAAACTGTTATGAGCTAAATGTTTGCGTGCCCCCTGCCACCAGTTCATACGTTGAAGCCCTAACCCCCAATGTGATGGTATTTGGAGTCAGGCCATTGGGAGGGAACTGGGGTTTTAGGTTTAGAGGAGGTCATGAAATGGTACACCCATGGTGGGACTAATGCCCTCCTAAGAACAAGAAGATGGAAAGATCTCTGTCCACTCAAGCAAAAAGAAGAGTCCATATGAACATACAGAGAGCTGGTGGCCATCTGTAAGCCAGGAGAAGGGCTCCAACCAGCCCCAAATCTGCTGGCACCTTAATCTGGGAGTTAAATATCTGTTGTTTGAGCCACCCAATCTGTGGTACTTTGTTATAGCAGCCCAGCTGATTACATTAGGAAATAAATTGTATTTACTTCCATCTTCAGTCATCAGTTTGGTGGGATGACTCACCCACACCCCAGTTCTAGCTGCCTGCTGGGCCACGTTGGTATTTTAGAGTCAACAGCCCTAACAGACCCTGTAAGTCTCACTTTTCTACCCTTTTCCCTAACGACTGCTGGGATCATTATGCTCCCTCTGATCAAAGTCTGGATGTTGCTGTTCCTTGTACTCCTCTCACTCATTACCCTCTACTCTCACCCCATCTGATCAGTCAGCACGCGCTGTTGATTATGTAGGGGATTGATAGTGTGCAATGAACTTTATATTCTACATAGTTCTAATGTCACCTTTGAACTCACAACTTACTCTGGTAGTGGGTGAGAGAGGGGTGTTAGGAGTACTTGAAATTGCCAGTTTTAGCTATACAATCTCTCCCTGTTTAAAGCAGTTCCTCCATGGAGCGTGTCCAGATTCTGTTCTCAGAAATGAATTTCTTCCTCTACTACACTGCTCATGTTACTTTCTCTAGATTTCTATTGTGCTATTTTTCACGTTATATATTGTATTACAATTAGTAATATGTGTATCCTCCTCTTCATTTTTGATATTTAAGTTCTCTGATGGTGGAAGTCAGGGCATATTTATATTTTGTACCACACAGAATATCTAGAAATACCAGGCCCTCAATGACTGTGAGCTGAATTGAACAATAAAAATGTTAGAGATAATAAAAGTCAGATAGTTGCATTTTATTATTCCTAGTACATTGAATCTATACCCTGGAGACTACATTGCTGGCACATTTTACATTCCTTAAAGTTATGCTTTCAATTCCAATGAGGTTCTTAGATAAATAGAAAAATATTCTTTCTCTCTCTCTTTTTTTTTTTTTGGCTGGATACAGTGAACATTATTGATGGTGCATGACAAGAAAGGGCTCCCTAAGACCCTCCCCTCTTCAGCGGGTCTGGGATGGAAAGTGGAGGTCAGGAGATTCTCAGTATTTCGGAGGATCTTTTTGGGGCAAGGATTCTGTCAGTAGCTGAGGACCTCTCTTCCTGTTGCTGCAGCTGGTGGTCCGGGAGGGTCTTATTCCTTGGAGGCCATGTGGACCATAAGGTCCCCCACCCTGTTGCTGTAGCCAGATTCATTGTCATACCAGGAAATGAGCTTGACAAAGTGGTCATTGAGGGCAATGCCAATCCTAGCATCAAAGGTGAAGGAGTGGGTGTAACTGTTAAAGTCACAGGAGACAACCTGGTCCTCAGTACAGCTCAGGATGCCCTTGTGGGGGCCCTCTGATGCCTGCTTCACTGCCTTTTGGATGTCATATTTGGCAGCTTTCTCAGGTGGCAGGTCAGATCCACAACTAACATTGGGGGTGGGGACACAGAAGGCCATGCCAGTGAGCTTCTCCTTCACCTCAGGGGTGACTTTCCCCACAGCCTTGGCAGTACCAGTAGAAGCAGGGGTGATGTTCTGGGAAGCCCCTAGACCATCATGCCACAGCTTCCAAGAAAGGCCACCCATGGTCTTCTGGGTGGCAGTGATGGCATGGACTGTGGTCATGAGTCCCTCCGCAATGCCACAGTTGTCATGGATGACCTTGGCCAGGGGAGATAAGCAGTTCAGGAGGCATTGCTGACTGTCTCCATGGAGTTGTCATACTTGTCATGGTTTATACCCATCACAAACGTGGGGGCACCCATAGAAGGGGCAGAGATGGTGACCCTTTTGGCCCCACCCTTCAGTAAGTCTCAGCCTTCTCCATGGTGGTGAAGACACCAGTGGACTCCACAGTATATTCAGCACCTGCATCACCCCATTTGTTGTTGTCAGGATCTCGCTTCTGGAAGATGGAAATGGACAGTGCATTGGTGAAAAGCTTCCCATTCTCAGCCTTGACTGTGCCTTTGAACTTGCCATGGGTAGAATCATACTGGAACATGTAGACCATGTAGTTAAGGTCAATGAAGGGATCATTGATGGTGACAGTATTTGTTTTGCCAGAGTAAAAAGCAGCCCTGGTGACCAGGCACCCAATATGGCCAAATCCGTTCACTCTAACCTTCACCATCATGTGAGGGTTAAGGTTGGTACTGAGCAGGAAGACACAGCTGTCTGTCAAACAGGAGGAGCAGAGAGTGCCAATTCTTTTTTCTTTGTGGAATAAATATAATGCCTTTATCAGTGAGATTAATAACATCATTTCAATTCCAAAGTAGGAACTTTGGAAATCTTGCTAAAATCTATCATGCTTTCTTTTTTGTCATGGAGCATAAAAATTGGGTTCTTGCTCAAGAAACTAAAAGCAAATAATTTTTCACTCCAGATAGATTTTAGAAATAAAACAAAATTCAGATAACCAGCCAAAACAAACTAGCTGAAAGAAGTTGATGAAATCCCAGAGAGGTCATTTCATTTTGGAGTTCGAGTGAAACATCCTCAGTTGGCACTTTGCAGCAAACAAGAATGGTTTGCAAGAAATAATGTTCTTCATTTCCCTAAACGCCAGTCTTCTCTGGGATTCAGTCTGAAATCCCCACTTTTATTTTATTTGCTGAGCAAGACCCTCCTCCTTTCTTATTGTAGGGCATAATAATGAGGCTATGTATTATGCATTATGCCTTAAGGGAATTCAGTCTAGTAACACAAGCTATCATTAATCTCCCCATTTCAGGATTGTCCCTAATAAAGTGTATAATCACCTGTGTTGCAGTTGAACCAGGTAAGGTAGGAAAAATGGCTACTACAGAGCTGAAAATTATGATGCTCTTTGAGAAGACACATAAAGTACCCTCTTATTTTATCAACTTATTTTTCAAAGCCTCTCTTTAGATGTTCAGTGACTTTCTTAAAAGAGTAATTTGCTCTCATCCAAAAAAAAAAGTTCCCAACCCTTCTGGTTGCAGAGATAGGCTCTTTTACTGTAAATCAATGTGTTGCTGTCTTGTTTGCTCTGCTGCAAGAAAGATGGACACAGCACAGAAGCAATGGTGCTGCTTTCTCCCCTCATTTGTCTTGTGGATCCGTTACCAGTGCACCCAGCCTTAGCCATTTTCAGCTCCCCTTTGCTGCCATTGTTACAGGGGCTCTGAGTACAGCTACTGACAGATATAGAATGAGGTTATTTTAGATATCTGCATGCCGTGCAAAAGGTTGGATTAAGTGTATTTCTTAGTTTATGGCACTCTACTTTTACTTGTCTAGGTCAGCTCCTTTGTTGTTATATTTTAGGTGCATTTTAATTTACTTGTTTCCTTTTGGCACCGTTCCTCTCATGCACCTCTTCCCCATCTCCAGACACAACAACAGACAACCATTCTTACATGTTGGTCACATGGCTTTCTGTGTTTATGTGATCTTGCAAAACATGCTTTATTATTGTGTGTGCATGAAACCTAAGTTTGTATAGATGACATTGCAGTAAAGATATCCTTCTGTGTCTGTTTCTTTTTGCTCAGAATCATGCTTTTAGGATCTTTCCATGCTGTTGTGTATACATTCATTTATTGCTTCTACTGCGGTTTTGTACTCTACTGGTGGGAGCTAGTTTCTGTTGAAGGATATATTAATTGACTCCAATTCCCTGTCAGCCCATGATATGCTGCAGTAATCATGCTATTAGACCATGTTCTGCATCAGATATATTTAGAATAAATTCTTTAGTATGATAATGCCAGATCATAAGGCATGCATATGTGTAACTTACCAGTTATTTAATTTATCAAAGACTCTGTACATTTTTATTGAGTTAATTATTTGATGTTTAATAGTTTTTGTTGCTATTGTGAATGATGTACTTTTAAATATATTTTCTAGGTATTTTTGGTACAGAGAAATGTTACCAGTTTCGTTAGTTTATTTTATATTCAGTTAGTTCGCTGAGCTCTTATTTCTGATAGTTTGTTGACATTTTTTCATCTAAAAATAATGACAGCTTCACTAGCTTATGTCATTCCTTACATCTCACTTATTTTTCTTTCTTTTAGTGTTGGCTATATCTCCAGTACTATGTCAAATAGTGCAGAAAGAGATGTTCTTATATTTTCCAGTCTTAATGTTTCTGTATTAAAAATATTTATAATGGGTTTTACTAAAAAATCTTGCCCTGACTGGTGTGACTCAGTGGACTGAGTGCCAGTCTGTGAACTGAAAGGTTGCTGGTTGGATTCCCATTCAGGGCACACACCTGGGTTGCAGGCCACGTCCCCAGGAAGGGGGGTGGGGTGCACAAGAGGCAACCGCACTGTTGTTTCTCTCATTTTCTCCCTTCCCTTCTCTCTAAAAATAAATAAATGAAATCTTTTAAAAATTAAAAAAAAAACTTTATTAAGTGAAAGTTCATTTTATTCCATAGTTTTCATAGGTTTCTATGTTTTATAATTGTAAATTAGTGTTGAACTCTATCAGATGCATTTTTCTGCATCTGTTGTGATTAATATATATTTTCCCTTGGTTATTACTATAGCAAATAAATTTTTTGTGTTGAACTATGCTTGCATTTTTGCAATAATTAATTTTGATCATAATATATTTGAAATTTTTCATATAAAAGCACAGTTGTATTTAACATGTTTGCATTTGCATTGAAGTAAAATAAGGCTATGACTTTATTTTCTCTGATTGCCCTTAGCTGGTTCTAGAACCAATTTCATCAGACTCACAAAATTAGTGAAGTAATTTTAACTTTTTTCCTTCTAATTTCTAGAATAACTTGTATATGATACGTATTCCTTGAAATGTTGGCAGAATTCTCTATAAAATAATAAGGATTTGGGTTTTTATGTGGGAGCGTATCATTACCTTTTATTTGACTTTATTTAATGCTCATTGATTTATTTAATTTTGCAATTTCCTCTTACTTTAATTTTGGCTTTTTCATTTTTATAGTAATTTATCCACTTGATCTGCTTTTTAAAATATAATTATTTATATTATTCTCTCACTAATTTCACCATTTCATGGTAGATATTTCACCATTTTTGTTCTATACTTTAGTTTGTAATTTATTTTTGACCAGTTTTTCCAAAAGTTTTTTATTAAAATTTGTAAGGATCAATTACTGATTTTATTAATGCTCTTTTGTTGTCTATTCTCTATTTTATTAATCTCATTGTCCTCATTATTATTTTTCTTCTTGTGATTCTTTGATTTTGTTCTTTTGATATTCATTTTTTGTCTTAAATATTTATTGATACATTTATTTGGAGTTGAACTTTTATTCTAATAAGTGCTTTCACATACTGTTTGTCTCACAGATTTTATCTTTTACTGTTTTCATTACTATTCAGTTCTAAACATTTTTTAGTTTCCTTCTTAATCTCATGGTGATTAAGTGAAATACTATTTAGTCTTGAATCATATGGTTTGGTTGTTAATATGTAATATAATGAAATTATGGTCAGAGAACATAGTTGACACTTCTGTTGACACAGTTGACACTTCTCCCTGGGATAAAATGAAGCTTTCTCTGGAGCTTAATACACAAACTTTTAAATTTTATTTTCTCTGTGTGTGCAGTAGTGTATTTTGGTGTTTTGATCATGTGATTTTATATTATCCGATGCCCTGAGTTATTAATTAATTTGTTTTGATATTTGATATCATTGGGGTTTTTGGCTGTTTGACTTAGGGATTTTGAAGGTATAAAAATCTAAATTTATAATTAATAAGATCTATTAGTTTCTCCCTACATTTCTGTCACTTGTTTCTTATGCAGTTTGAAATTATATTATGTGTTATACGTATGTGTTCATAATGATTATATCTTCCTGCTCTGTCTTTGCCTTTACCAGTTTATAACCTCTCTTTATGCCTTTTATTCTTTTTCTTTTCTAACTATTAAGATTGCTACACAAGAACTCTTTAGTTCATATTCACTGACATGTTCTTTTCCAAATTTCCATTTTCAACCTTTCTGTGTCTTTTCATTTTTTAATATGTCTTTTGCAGAAAACATGCTTTAGAACCTTTAAGAAAAAAAAAATGATATTGTCTTAATAATCGAACATTTTACATTAAAAATTTAGTCTTAAGAGATATTTTGCAATTTTGTCACTATTTTCTACTTTTGTACATTATTTTTCTTTCTTGCTTTTCACTGGTCAATCAAAATTTTTTTAGTTTATCAGTTATACACTCAATTCTATTTTTATTGTCATTGCCCTTAGTTTAGGCCCCACATTTATGTGTATATACACACATCAATTCTTTAAATTTAGGACTGATTTTATATCCTCCTCCATAACATACATGGTTTTTGTCTACTCATGATATTTTCCAGAATATTGATTGTTTAAGAATTTTTATTATCATTTTTAAATCCCAGCCTTTTTGACATGTGCGCTTATATGGAATTTGATTGTATTTTATCATCCTTATTTTCAATATCTCTTATAACAAACTCCAACATTTATTACCTTTTTATTTCATGATTTCCTCTAAGAGAATTTTTTAAGTGGTTGTTTTGTTGCAGATCTTTTGAAGTCTTATTTGCCAGAGTAGACTTTATGATAGCTCCCATTTATGTGACAGTTTGGTTACACATCAAGTTCTGGGTTTGCAATTATTTCAGTCTACAGCTTTAGCAGAGAAATCCAGATATCACAGAACTACTGGTGAAGAGGGTCAGCGCACACTTGGTCCTGTCCAAATGTCCATGGAGACATCTGGTTCATGCCGTGAAGTCCTTAATGTTTGGTCCTGTCGAAAACATGCATGGCTAGAA
>PVKM010033315.1:0-16033 GCA_004027735.1 Carollia perspicillata
AGAATTAACAAATAAGTTCACTGGAAAACTTCATAATGAAGTCTACTCATCTTAAAAATGGCTGTAGAAAACTAAATAAGATTTGGAAAGAGAAAAAACACACAAGCAAGCACGTGCTTGCTCTGAAAATTATCAGGGTATTTCATTTTCTGCCTCCCAATATTCTAAAACATAGCAAAATTGCTGTCATGGGGGAAATTTCAAAGGCCCTTGCAGGTACTGAGGCTACATTACCGGTTCTTCCTCACATCCAGCTGAGTTGCCTTCTTCCTGGGAGTAAAGCTGTGGGAATGTCTAATCAACTAGTGACAGTTTTTAAATCACAACCTGCCCCCTTCCAACTATAAAAGGTGAGGAGGTAGCATATGTGTTTACTGGTCAAATCAGCCCAATTCACCTGATAAGAGAGAGGCTTTTTTATACAACCATGGCAGCCACATTTTTCTTTTCTGGAAGCTTGAAAGGTATTGGTACTAAATGCTTTGGATACTGAATTAATTGGGGAAATAATATTTATAAAGGAATTCTCTCAAGAAGAGAGAGAATATTCAAGAACCTTGAGAGTATAATTGTTGCAGGATTTTCCAATGCAACTTGGGCTTTTTCCAGTACAGATATGGGCAAGATGAAGTCAGCCACCTGTTTTAATATAATTATTGATAGTACATTGTTTCGACCTGATTTTTGTCATTATTTTTTTAAGACCTCACACACTAGTTGTAATCCAGCCCACTACACAAAACTACTCTTGTAGTAGAAATTTAAAATATAGATAAAAATTGAAGCTGGCACTCTCTATCAGCCCCTGATGGCTCCCTGCTGGCTTCCCTGCTTCAGACTGTCACCTGTTGACAAGTTAGTTGATTGCCTGCCCCAGGGCCCTGGATGCTCCCCTGCTGTTTCTTTGTCCTGGGCCCCAGACCACTCCCCTTCCTCTCCTGTGTCCTTGGCTTTTACAATTCTGTATCTCCTGCTTGTACCACGAGACCTCTCCCCTCCCCACTTTGTTGCAAAGGCATTTAACCACCCACCTGACCCCTCCTCAGGGCCCAGAATTTGGAAGCTGTCTCCTCTGGGCCCACGCGTGTAATAAAGGCTTACTCTGTCACCCCAGATTGTGTAAGAGTTCGTTCTTATGCAACACTGTAAAAGAGAGCTTATAATTTCATATAAAAGTTTCTGTAATTCTTGAGCCTGGCACCTCATAGAGGACCTGGGCTGGAGGCTGGGAAACTTTGAATATTGCTGCCCAGACCCAGTCTCCATCTTCTGGAAACCATAGAAAGGGAGAAAAGTGAAGCCCAGTCCTTCTCTTCCTGTGGCATCCAGGAGGACCAGCAGAACTCACTCAATGGGTTTAAAGTCAGCAGGAGGCTTATTCTTTTTCTCTTTACTCTCTGTTGTTTCCTTTTTTTTCTTCCCCAAATGAGACAATAAGATGTGGAGTTATGAAAGGTCCAAAGACAGAACCAAAAAGGGAGCCCAACAACAACAACCCCAAAACTGAGAAACCGAGACAAATATCACTCTACTATCCCTTAGAACTGGCATTGTATTTTTTATGTGTATTATTATTATTATTCCATTAATTTTACTACTTTTATTTTATTAGCACTTTTAAATTTCTCTTCCATATGTTTAGTTTCTTCATTATATTTCTGTGCTTCATTGCATTGTTTGACTGGTTTTCCTTATTCTCTCTTTATTGTATTTAAATTTTCCTTCTTTCACTTCACTCATGTTCCAATAATACACTACTCTTGATCATGTACTTTTTATTCTCTTTATCTGAATCACATATTTCTTGTCATATTTTTGTATCCAGTACTATTGTAAATAATTGTTGCTCCATGCAACTGTACAGACTACACAGCAACCCTCCCTGATCTTAGCCCATTTCACTTTATTCCTAAGCATTATTATAGTGGTGGTTAACTCTATTCTCTCTCCCACTACACCTACTTTCTATTCTTTACTATCACACTACCTCATCATCTAACCTTGGTGTTTTATGGATTCAGTTCACAGTCATCCTCCCCTCTAACAAGAGTCTTATCTTTCTTTCACCTTTTATAAAAAGTGGCTAGTTGGGTGAAATATCACAGTTAATGTTTTACTTATCCAAAGAATCTCCTATCTGTTCTCCACCTGCTGATATTTTAAATCTCATAAAATACTCACCCTCTGTCTTAATCCCTTTTGCTACCCCCTGCCACTGATCACATACAAGAATAGGTGGGTGCTGGGAACATCAGTATATCCACTGGAGGAGAGAAATCACTAACAAAGGAACCACCAAAAGGTAAAAACCCAAGTACAGCAAGAGAACCCACACAAAGAGAAGAAAGGGCAAACCTAGAGCATCCAGACAAGGAGATAAAGAGACTACACCACTGAACACGATAGAATTCCTACCATAGAAGTTCACCCTACAAAGACAGCTAGCAATGCAAAACATCAGGAAGTACAGAAACAAACTAAAAGAGTCACCTAAAATGGGGAGACAATAAAAGAATGTGCAATCGAAAGGAATGGAAGACTCCCCACTAAAAGAGCTACACAAAAAGGAGGCAAGAAAACTATCAGATATAGAATTCAAAATTATGGTTATAAAGAAGCTCAAGGAATTCACAGACAACTACAAGGAACTGAGTGAGAACTATAATGGTAAGAAAAAGGAAATAGAAACTATAAACATAAACCAGGAAGGAAGGAATGACAAAATCACAGAAATAAAAAACACAGTAGAAGGAATTCCAAGCAGGCTGGATGAAGCAGAGGATTGAATCATTGAGCTGGAGGACTAAGTAGAAAAAAAAAACAAAACAGAAAAGGCAAGAAAAGGAAAAGAGGCTCAGAAAGAATGAGGAGGGGTTAAGAGAAACGCAGGACAACATGAAACATAATAATATCCATATAATAGGGATACTAAAAGGAGAAGGAGAAGAACTGCTTGAAAAAGTAATGGTGGAAAACTTTCCTAATTTGGTGACAGAAAAAGTCACACAAATTCAGGAAACACAGAGAATCCCAATCAAGAGGAACCCAAAGAAGCCCACTTCAAAACACATCATAATTAAGATGGCAAAATTCCAAGACAAAGAGAGAATCTTAAAGGCAGCAAAGGAGAAACAGGAAGTAAAATACAAGGGAGCCCTGATAAGACTAGCAGCTCACTACTCAATGGAAATGCTCCATGCCAGAAGGAATGGCAGGAAATATTCCAAGTAATGAAAACCAAGCTCTGCGACGGAGACTACTCTACCCAGCAAGACTCTCACTTAAAATGGAAGGCCAAATAAGGAATTTCCTGGGAAAAAAAATCCTCAAAGAATATACCTCATCTAAATCAATATTGCAAGACATGCTAATGGGTCTGCTTTAAGAAAAGAAAACAAAAACAGTGAGAGAGAGAGGGGAACACAAGTAAAAAATAGAAATGAATAATTATCTAACAATAATAACCATAACATTAATGTATTAAATGCTCCAATCAAAAGACAAAAAATAGCTGAATGGATAAGAATACATCACCCACACATATGCTGCATATAAGAGACCCACATCATAACAAAAGACCTACACAGACTGAAAGTGAAGGCCTGGAAACAAATATTCCAAGAAAATGGACAGGAAAAATAAGCCAGGTTGCAATACTCATATCAGACAAAATAAACTTCAAAAAAAGGGCCATAAAAAGGGACCCAGAAGTCACTTCATAATACTCAAGTGAAGAATCCATCAAGAAGACATAAACATCATAAATATATATGCACCCAACATAGTAGCACCCAAATACATAAAGAAAATCTTGGAGGACTTCAAGAAAGATATTGACTGCAACACAATCATAGTTCGAGATTTCAACATGCTATTGTCAAAAATAGTTATATCTTCCAAACAAAATATCAACAAAGATATTGTGGCATTGAACAATGTCCTAGATCAAATGGACTTAATGATTATATATATAGAACCTTTCATCACAAAAAAAAGCAAAAACACATTCTTTTCAAATGCACATGGAATATTTTCAAAGATAGACCGCATGATAGGAAACAAAAGAAGCCTCAACAAATTCAAGAAAATGGAAATCATATCAAGCATTTTCTCTGACCACAAAAGACTGAAACTAGAAACCAACCTCAAGGAAAAAAACCCCAAACACTCAAACTCATGGAGATCAAATAGCATGCTATTAAACAATGAATGGGTCAATAATGAGATCAAGGAAGAAATCAAAAAAGTTTCTGGAAACAAGTGAAAATGAACTCACAACAATCCAAAACTTATGGGACACAGTGAAGGCAGTCCCAAGAGAAAAGTTCACAGCAATACAGGCCTATCTAAAAAAGATAGAAACGTTTCCAATGAACAACAGAACCCTACACTTACAAGAACTTGAGGAACAACAACAAAGACAACCCAGAGCTAGTAGAAGGAAGGAAATAACCAAGACCAGAGCAGAATTAAACGACATAAAGACTAAAAGCACAATTCTAAGAATCAATGAATCCAGGACCTGGTTCTTTGAAAAGAGAAACAAAATCAACAAGGTTTTAAGTAAACTCATCAAAAAAAAAAAAAAAAAGAGAGAGAGAAGACCCAAATAAACACAATCAGAAATGAAAGAGGAAAGATTACAACTGATACCACAGAAATACAAATACAAAGGATTGTAAGAAATTACTGTGAAGAACTGTATACCAAGAAATTTAAAAACCTAGGTGGAATAAACAAATTTCTAGAAAAATATAATCTTCCAAAACTGAATGAAGAAGAAGCAGAAAGCCTGAACAGACCAATGACAATGGATGAATATGAAGCAGTAATCAAAAAACTCCGGACACACAAAAGCCCTGTACCAGTTTCACACGAGAATTTAACAAAGTATTTAAGGATGAGCTAACCCCTATCTTTCACAGACTATTCCAAGAAATCCAAAATGATGGAAGATACCCAAACTCTTTTTATGAAGCCAGCAATGTCCTAATCCCAAAACCAGATAAAGACATAACAAAGAGAGAAAACTTCAGGCCAATATCGCTGATGAACATAGACGCTAAAATCCTCCACAAAATATTGGCAAACTGCATCCAGTAATACGTTAAAAAGATTATGCACCATGATCAAGTGGGATTCATCCGAGGGATGCAAGGATGGTACAATATTCGCAAATCAATGAATGTAATACATCACATAAACAAAATGAAAGACAAAAATCACATAATCATATCCATAGATTCGAAAAAAGCACTTGATAATGTACAGCACCCATTTATGACAAAAACACTTAGCAAAGTGAAAATAGAAGTGGCATTTCTCAATGTGATAAAGGCCATATATGAGAGACCTAGAGCCATCATCATACTCAGTGGGCAAAAACCAGGAGCTTTCCCATTAAGATCAGGAATAAGACAAGGATGCCCGCTTTCACCACTCCTATTCAACATAGTATCGGACGTCCCAGCCACAACAATGAGACAAGGAAAAGAAATAAAAGGCATTCATACTAGAAAGGAGGAAGCAAAACTGTCATTGTTTGCAGGTGACATGATAGTGTGCAAAGATAATCCTACAGACCCCACCAAAAAACTACTCAACCTAATAATTGAATTTGGCAAAACAGCGGGATAAAAATTTAATATTCAGAAATCAAAGGCATTTTTGTACACCAACAATGAAATATCAGAAACAGAAACCAGGAAAAAAAATCCCATTTGATATAGCCACAAGAATAATAAAGTACCTAGAAATAAACCTAACCAAGGAGGTAAAAGATCCATACTCAGAAAACTACATGACACTGAAGAAAGAAATTATGGAAGACACAAACAAATGGAAGCACGTACCATACTCATGGATTAGAAGAATTAACATCATCAAAATCTCCATACTACTTGAAGCAATTTATATAGTCAATGTAATCCCTATTAAAGTTCCAATTATATATTTCACAGGTATAGAACAAACATTTCAAAAATTGATATGGAACCATAAATGACCCCAAAGAGCTGTAGGAATTTTGAGTATGAAGAACAAAGTAGGAGGGATCACAACACCTTATATCAAACTGTATTATAAGGCCACTGTAATCAAAAGAGCCTGGTACTGGCATAAGAATAGACACATAGAGGGGAGAGGGGAGGGAATTTCAGAGGAAGGGGGGGAAGGATTTGAAGGAACTAGTATAAAGGACACATGAACAATAACAAGGTGGGGTGGAGATGGGAGGGAGATGGGGAGGGCTGGGGGAATGGGCTGTAATGGGGGTAAAGGGCAGAAAACTGTACATGAACAACAATTAAAAAAAAAGAACAGACACATAGACCATGAAGCAGAACAGAGAGCTCAGAAATAAACCCAAGTCTCTATGGTCAATTAATATTTGACAAAGGGGGAAGAAGCATAAAATGGAGTAAAAATAACCTCTTCAACAAATGGTATTGGGAGATCTGGAGAGCTACATCCAAAAAAATGAAACTCAGTTATCAACTCACACCACACAAAAAAATAAATTTGGGGTGAATAAAAGATTTAGATATAAGTGTTGACACCATGGAAGTCCTTTAGGAAAACATCAGCAGGAAAATCTCAGACGTTCCGCACAGTGATATCTTCACTGATATGTCCCTTAAAGCGAGGGACATAAAAAAAAAACAATAAATAAATGGATTCTCATCAAATTAAAAAGCTTCCACATGGCTAAAGAAAACAGCATTAAAATGAAAATAGAACAAACTATATGGGAAAACATATTTGACAATGATATCGTGGACAAGGGTTTGAGCTCTGAAATATATAAGGAACTCACATGACTCCACTCCAGGAAGACAAAAAAAAATTTACAAAATGGGCGAAAGAATTGAACAGACATTTCTCCAAGGAGGACATAGAGAGGGCTCCAGAGGCATACAAAAAGGTACTCCTCATCACTAGCCATCAGAGAGATGCAAATTAAAACCACAACGAGATACCACTTCATACCTATGAGAATGGCCATCATAACCAAATCAACAAAGAAGTGTTGAAGAGGATGTGGAGAAAAGAGAACCCTAGTGCACTGTTGGTGGGAATGCAGACTGGTGCAGCCACTATGGAAAACAGTATGGAATTGCCTTGGAAAATGAAAAGTGGAACTGCCTTTTGATCCAACAATTCCATGGCTGGGATTATGTCCTAACAAGCCTGAAACACCAATTCAAAAGAACCTATACGCCCCAATGTTCATAACAGCACAATTTTCAATAGCCAAATACTAGAAGCAACCTAAGTACCCATCAGTAAAGAGTGGATCAAAAAACTATGGTCCATTTACATAATGGATTGTTATGCAGCAGAGAGTAAGAAGCTCTCTACCCTTTGTGACTGCATGGATGGAACTGGAGAGCATTATGCTAAGTGAAATAAGCCAGGTGGTGAGGGACAAATACCATATGATCTCATTTTTAACAGGAACCTAATTAACAAAAGAAAAAGCAAGCAAAATATAACCAGAGACATTGAAATTAAGAACAATCTGTCAGTAACCAGTGGGGAGGTGGGAGGGGATAATGAGGAGAAGGGTTTTCAGGAACAAATTATAATAAAATAATTTTAAAAGGTACTATTTTTATGGTTTCTCTTTTTCAGGCAGGTTAGTAAGAAGTTAGCAATATTCCTTGCAAATGAAATGGGGAAACTGAGACAGATAACTGAACTAGGTAAGCAATTTATAGCCAAATACAAAATCTCACCAGAGCAAAAAGCCTCAAGTGCTTAACAATGAACAAGTACATACTGGACCTTCCATCAGGGTGGTCTTCCCTGATGGTCATCTGGAAAGTTGCTGGTCATGAAATTTCAAACTTCTATCTTGGAAGCAACCAGTTAGTGGAGACCACAACCATGAAAGGACACACCTGAAAAAACTGATAAATCTTATTGAGATCGTCCCTGAGATTTCACATAAAATCTTCACTTTTTCAAAGTAGATAGAACTCCTTGAAACAAAGAAACCAGTGTATGTTCTTTGTCTTTATTTTTAACAGAACATTTTAAATTTTCCTATTAAAGGTTTCAACAACAACTCCCCCATAATTCCATCAATTTATAATGACTTGGTAACATGCAAATACTTCAGACAGAAGACACATGGTTGTTCTTGATGAATTTACTTATAATAAATTCTCATGATATTTGATTTTTAAATATATGAACTGGCTAGACATTATTAGTAATTTAAAGTAAAATGGTAACATAAGGACAATTTAAAACTGGTATGAATTTATGAGTCAATATAACATCAGTGACTATAGAGATTTATTTTAAAAAATCTGGGGTCAAAAACTTTTAGGAAGCAACCATGTACCTTTGTACATTTGTAGATCAAGGGCTAAAAACCCACTATTGATAAATAGCATTAAATAATGATGTACAGGATCCACCACACATCTGTTTCAAGAACAGCATGTGTCCAAAATTGTACATTTCTTTATAAATAAACATCACAATATTACTAACTATAGAGAAACCACCGGAATGAGTTCAAAAATATGTTAACTCTCATAAGGCATTCCTGAGCTCTATCTTAAGGCATCCATTTTTACCTTGTGGCTTTAAGAACATCTTTGTAGTTGGTTTTATGTCTCCATTTTCACTTTCTTCACAATAGGCACAGTCTCTTTTTGTGACAGATTTTTTCCAATCGTCCCCACAAAAGTTTCATATCTTCTAGCCATTTCTTCATCTGACACATTAAACTCCACTGTCTCATCTTCAAATTCTTCTGTTTGTTCTTAGAATTCATCTGAATTATAAGTTTCTCAACCTCAGGATTAAATCCTCTGAATGGCATTCTTCCATAGAGAAGATCTTCACATAACAAGAAATTCTGCTCTTCTGTTATAGGACTCTCTTTCTCTTTAAGCTCTGACAAATTCAAGCACCAGTACTCTTCACTAATAGTTTTCTTTTCTTACTCTTTTAGTTGTTTCTTGGGTTCAGAGTCCAATCTTCTTTTCATCATCTTCATAAGCAGCAAATTCTTGGACGACTTAGTCCCGCACTCTGCCACCATGCTAGCTTCCACTGGGTCCCACTCTCTGCCACAGCATGAGTTCTATTTGAGGCATATCTATTCAAATATCCTTTTCAAGTACATTTTCTGTGTTCTAAACTTTAATGGATCTTCAAGAGACTTGCAACCAGGGGACCAATGGGCAACAGCAACTTATCCTGGGGAAACCTCCTGAACTTGTTCCCAAGACCCCTTTTCTATGATTCTGCTATAAGCTGAATGCAGCCCCTCCTAGCCTCATGTCATTCTCACAGTATTTGAAGAGAAACACAGCAGTACCCACCCAATCTCTCCTCTACTGGTTTTACTCTAGTCCCATCCATATTTCCTGTCCCCAACTTAATAAACATACTCTCAAAATCACCTGGGCTTGTGTTGTGAAATTCTTCCTGCACTAATCCAAGAACCCACACCCTACTAGCTGGCTTTAGGCCATCCTGCCTTGTGCCTGGCCCCCTTTCTGGTGACATTTTGAAGTTCAGAAGAAATACTATTTCAAAAGGAAAAAAATGGATGTGTGTGTTCTTAAGAGAGGTTAAAAGTAAATAGTTTCTCTTAACAACTTGTTAATTTGAGAGGGAGTAAAAACAAACAAACTAAGAAAATCAAGGGAAGTTGTGGAAGGTTACTGGAATAAAGATGTTGAAGAAGAGATTTCATGTATAAGCACTACATTTTAACTATGTGAATGTCCTTACACCCTAACTCAACAAGGACTACTAACTATACTAATTTCAATGAAAGCTGAAATGGCTATAAAACACAGCCCTCCATACCTGCTGCTGAAGCAGAGGAAATGTACTTGTGGGACTCTTACTGTCCTTCTTGCCTGTGGAAATTTTAGATGGTAATTATATTTTTCAGTATTATGTTCTCACAGCCTGGACCCCAAATTAACCTTAAGTTTAGAGCTTCAAGTGTAGAACTATGAAAATCAGGTTAATAATAAATAATTAATTGATGGTGGGCCACAGTAAATTGGATCCCATCTCATGGTGAGAATGTTTGTACTGAAGAACTGTGTAGTGTTCCCTCAAACTATAAGTAAATGCTGTACAAGATAAATACAAAGAAATGAGACAGATGGTTAAACTTAGTCCGTGATAACTTATAGGTTAGAAATGATCCAGAATGTTTGGCTTAATAAAGACCTGTGAAATCAACTGACTCCCATTTACCTGCTTTTCTCTTTTGAGGACATTCGACTTTGACTTCCATCCAAAGTAAAGGTCTTGCTGCATCACCAATGGTTTATCCTTCAGCAAGACAAATGCTGCCACTAAGTCTTCCTAAGAATCCCACCTAGCACTTCAAACAATGTTATCTAACCAGAAGATCAGTAACTAGTGCATTGTTTAGAGTATTTTATAACTGAAATGGGGAGGTGTGGACTAAAAAATGGTCACATACTAATCCTGACAAGCTCAGGGGAGGCCCGCATGATGGGACTTACAAACTCGAAGACCTGAGGTGACCACAAAGGAAGGTCTGAAATTGAAACTTTTAACTCAAAGTGAGACATGGTGGGCAGTGATTTCCTAGGCCAGCAGCTCTTTAGATAAAGGCCAATTTTTATCTTAACTGAGCCAAAACAGATAATAAAAACTTTTCATTGTTTTTGTTATTATGATCATTATTAACTGCTAACTGTCCTGAACTAACATCCTAAAAAACAAAGAAGGTGTCTATTGGTTTTATTTTTTCCCAATCTCAGAGGTTTCTGTGCTTTGTTATCCTCTGTCCCCCTAATTTAATGCTAGTGGATTTCATGTAACCCCTTGGGTTTTGGCTTTGATTGTGCTGTATAAAATAAGGTGCAACACTGCCATTATCTGAAAAATTTTCCTCGATTCATTGGGATTTTGCTTCCTGGCAACTGCCTTCAAGATTGCCTCAAAGAGACTCAGAAACATTATCTACAGGTTTAGATGTTTCTTACACTGTCAGCTAAAAATCCCAAGCTTCTGATCCAGAAGTGGTCTTTCTGGTGACCTGCCCTAACTCTGCCACTATGCAGAAGCCTGCCAAGTGTTGCCTCATCATGACAAAAGCAATCTTATTGTCCTCATCACTATAACATTCCAAAAGCTTAGCTGCTCTTTTCTAATTCCCAGCAAAGAACACCAAGCATCTTTTTCTGATGTCACATGGCATACCTGAGGATTCTTGAGGTGGGATGATGTGACCAGAGTCACTCAGCCTGCAGGTGGACTCAGACATGTCAGTGCAGTCTATTGGCACTTGGCATGCATGCTCATTTTCTTCTGTTTCCTTTTATATCACAGGGACTGAAAGTTTCTGCTGCAGAAACACCAGAAAATGCACAGTGCTATTTTTCTCATAATTGTTGTGATTAAGAATTCAAATGTGAGTCAAATTCAGCCTCCAAGGTGCACTTGTGTCTAATTCATGAGCTGTAAGGGAGAACGGTCATTATTTCTGCTACTGTATTGACTGATGGGTGGACTGTGGCAGCAGAAGCAGGTCTTTCCTCACCTTGGGTGGGGCTGTGGCCATGGACCTTAAGACCAGACTTACAGTGGCAGCTCCCTCACTTCTATTTCTCTAGCTATTCATGGTTTTACAGGCACTGAGTCTTTGTCTTGAAGATGTTTCTCCACATGTGGTCATGGAAGGTATATGTGTAAGAGCTCAAAATTGGAAGCAACACAAGTGTCCATAAAGAACGAGTGATAAATAAAATTAATGCATCCTTGGAATGAGATATAACTGGAGAATGAAAAGAAAGAACTATGTCAAAATAGCCAAATTTGGCCTCAAATTAAATAGTTTATGATAAAAATTTCCAAAATTCCAGAAAGTGCCAATGAATTTATAATGAAAAAAACTTAAGATAGTTCCCTTAACACCAAGAAAGGAGGTGGAGAAGTAAAGAAAAAGGAGATTACACGAGGGCATGAGAAGACTTTAGTAGTAAGAACATGGTCTTCATTTTCATTGTACAACTTCTCTGGTGCATGCACCTGAAAACACTTCATAAATTGCATATTTCTAATATGTTAAGCTCATTATATTCAACTATATTCAACTATATTCAACTATAATTCAGTAACTATATTATAATTATATATAGGTCTATGAAATATTGCCTAAAGTATAAGTTGAACACAAAGTACTAAACAAAAAAAAAAGATACCCAACTGTAACATGATATTTTCCTGACCATGTTTCTACTTGTCTTCAGGGGGAGACAGAATTACTCTGCAGAAGGAGCCTTTCTGGGGCACCACTGACTCCACCTCAGCAGCACCCACAGTGCAGCAGGGGTTCAACCTCGACAGCATCACTCATTCCACAGTCTTTCTAACTCTTCAAGCTCCCTCAATGGACTCTGTCTCCTCTTCCATCCAGCCATCCATCACCCCTACAAAGGTCAGTCTTCTGAGGAAGCTTTTTTTTTTTAACACCCTCTGTTCTGTATGGAGTAAATATCCACTAACTCTCCAGGTTTCAGCCAAGAGGTTAGTTTCTCAGAAGTGCTCTTCATGCTTCCCAGACCAGATGAGACTCAATTACATACTCTGGAGGGAACAGAAGTTTTGTTTTGAGGTTAATTAAATTCCTAGAGCAGTGATTTACCTGACAGCCTGTCTGTGTTACGAGGTAAAGTCAATGAGCACAGGGCCCATACTTGTCTTGTCCTAGGCCCAGGAAAGAGCCTGACATATAACAGATGGTCTGTAAACATTTGTTAAATCAATAAGGGAAACTGTCCAGTGGAAGCCTGTCACTCTGCGTGACACTTGCACTCAAAAAATTCCTGTGCTGAATGCAGCAGAGAACCTGGTGTCTGTGGTTGCTTCCATCTCAGAGGGGCTGAGGATTCTAAAAAAACCTCTCTTCTCTGAAAAAAAGAACACAAAGGGGCCCTAGTTGAGTATTTTGCTGGAGATGTCCCAACTCCTGCACCCAGTGGGAAGACAGAGACACAGAAATGACTTATATGCAACATCTCAATGTAGTGATGGTGGACACACAGGACATATTTTGGATTGATCCTCCAGTCCAATACCTTCTCCCAGAACCCTCAGGAGAAACCTCACCAGGCCCTTCTCTTGGATACTTGAAAGCAGAGAGCTCTGTATGGCTCAGCACATGCCCCTGGTGGAACAGTAATCCTGACACTGGACTCAAAATATTCAAGACAATGCCTGACTTTTCACTGGGCTCACTCTGTACTGCTCAGCCACCCTGCGAGCCACATGACGTTGCTTGCAGGTCTTCCTCTGTCTACGGGACAACATTGAGACACAGGAAATAAACATAGGAACCTGGCTGTCACTAAGAAGATGGAGAAGCAGTCTGATTTTCATCCCCTGCTTCAACAGGCCTCTGTTGGGCCTTCCTTTTTGACTGCTCTGTCCCACCTGCTACTTCTCGAGACTGTTCACAGCAATGGGCTGTGCAAGTAACCCAGACAAGCTCAGGGGGCCACATGGCAGGCCTGACAAGCCTCATAGAATATTCTCATCAGAAATTTCTAACTTGGCAGGTTGTCATATCCCAGGCCCGTATTTTCCTTAAGAAAGGTCAGCCTTTAACTTAAGTGAGCCCTGATCCATTTTTGTGCATCTTAGAGATCATAAGTTTGATACATCAGAGTGATTTTCTTCAGAAGCTCATTCACATCACAGAGTCTGAGACAAGTGTATGAGACCATAGCACCCTTTATGTTATCTGGTTCCCCGTGCACCTTCTCTGTGTCCTGTAAATGCTAATTATCATCTACCCACCAATGTAAAAAATATGTCTCCATTTTTCCTTTTTTCCCAATTCTAGAGATTTCTCTGTTATATTTGCTTTCACCTCCTTCTGGATTGTATCCTAATTTTATCATCTTCTACTTTGATGATAATGTCTAAAATAAACTGAAAATCTGCCTTTCCTCAAAGCATTTGAGTCCTTTCTCCAAAGCATATGAGGTCAGTTTGGCTCACATAAATTCATTACATTGCTGTACAAGCTTGGACTTTTTTTTTTTTTATCTTGACATATCCTAGAAGCACCTCCTCTCTCAGGAGTTTCTGTGTTGGTCTCTACTCCATGCTTGGCATCATCCATGTCCAAGTCTGGTGATGACAAGGAATCTGCCCAGGGATAACTCAGAGGTTTTCCCAACAGCCATCAGCATAAGTACAGGTCCTACTAACAGGCTTGGGGAGGAATAGTCTACCTGAAAGTGTCTCTTAAGAACCAGGCAGCCCACAGGCACCTAACCTTCCACATCAGGCCTTTCTTCCTGGGACACCCAGGACATTTCGCACTTCACACTCAAAAGTGCATGTCCTACTGAGAATTCTGGTGTTGAGGTTTTTATCTCAGGAAGCAAAAGCCAGTCTGATGACAACCTGAGATAGAAGAAGGGTTGCCTCTGCAATAATCATGAAGTTTGACAACTTCTTATCCCCAGAGTTATTTCTGTTACCTTTGTGTAGGAAAACTAAATAAAACCAGAGAGCTTTTGAGAACATGGGGAAGACCTGGTGCCCAGCTGGGTTTCTGTGTCACAAACAAGTAATCCCCCTTTTTGATAATATCTCAGACTCTCTGTGTAGTGCAGTCAGAACTAAGCTAAAGACACAACAGAGGCCAATCCTGGGATTAGTATGACATCTTCTGATGACACCTGTGTCCCTGTCAGCCTTATTATCGCAAGTGAGCTCCACAGGCCATAATTAAATCAACCTCCCCTCAGACCTTCTCAGATACAGAGTCTCTGGCCCCCTGCACCCACTTAGAATCTGAAGTTTAACAAGATCTGGAGACTTCCCCTGTGCACAGGAGAGCAGGAGAGGTGCCTCTACTTTCACATCAAGGGATCTCACTCTGAATGGGCATCTACATTAGCTGGACAGCTGCTTAAGCTGCATTTTTAAGGTGTCATTTGGGCATTGCAATGTTACAATGTTTCATAGGTGATCTGATGCACAGCATGAGCGATTTCCTTGTGACAGGTTTCTGTGACTTAGTTGAAGAACTACTGCTCTGAAGGGAAAGATCAAATGTGAGAGAGGGGGGTACTGTGAGAAACACTACTGGGCACCTGACAGGAAGCTGTAGAGAAACCCCTAAACTCAGAAACCCCAGGCTTGTGCTATTCCAAATACAGCACGACAGTGGGTGTTTGTGTGTTTGTTATGCATATGTTTGCATGTGTGTTTGTTGGTGTTGAGAGGCCTCAGGAGTTCCCTAGGAACCACATTATAAAAGGGCAGTACTGGTTAGAAATGTCAAGGATGGCAAAAACTAGAGCAGGGAGTGTGAATGCCATGTGCATACTCCCTGCCCTCAGCTCACATGACAAGTACCGTAATCTTGCTCCAGAATAAAGCTCAGCCCACAGGAAGGACACACAGCAGACTGCACCATTCTGGACAGAGGTGCCTGTCAGCCTTACAGAACCTCAAGCTTCTCTCAAAGAGGCAGCCACAGAGCAGACAACATACACCATGGGGTCCCCTTTAGTCTCTACCCACAGAGGACTTGTTCCATGGCAAAGGCTCCTTCTGATTGGTAAGTAGGAGACAATTTGATGACGTAGACTAAGGATCTGACACAGAGACTGTCTGGGATCTGCCAGAGAAACCAGTGCTCTGAGAAAAGAGGGAAGGCTTCTGTCTGGACATGAGTGTAAAGGACAAAATAGAGAGTAGAATGGGAAAGGAGCCCCTTGAAGAGGAAAATCTCGTAATCTGGAAGTGGTGCGAGGCAGGAAAACCTGGATTGCTGTTCATATCCTGTTATTCATCACTGAGTATTGAATTATGAAAACTGGCAATAATAATAATGATTTGTCAGGAAACACTGGAAACGTTTAACCAGGGTGCTAGACATTGTCTTTACCACAAATCCCAAAAATGGGCAAATAAGCCCCAGGAGGTACAGGACTCATTCATTCATCCCCATGTATTTTCAAGCTGTGGTTGTCACTGGAGGTGCAAGAACAAACAGGTC
>PVKM010033317.1:0-16033 GCA_004027735.1 Carollia perspicillata
TGAGTCCTCTGTTGGTGCTCTTTCGCTTTCCCCTTCCCTTTTTCCCACATTATGCCCCTCCCCCATCCCTCTGGTCACCGTCATTTTGTTCTTTATTCCCAAGTCTCTGGTTGTATTTTGCTCATTCTTTCCTGCTGATTTGGCTAGTGGGATAATTATTTTGTTGGGCCTTTTTATCTACTTCCCTTGATATTTCCAGTAACAAGTCTGGGATATATAAGACAGAGAAAGTACAGAAACTGCCCACCTTCTTTTCCTTTGAGTTTTGAAGTTTCTCTGCCCTTCCTTGTTTTCTCCCCCTTTTAGTCCTCATGTTCACTTTGTATGTTTTATCTAGGGTTCCAGAGTTTTTAGTTGTACTTAGTGGTAATAATAAAGTAAAGCACATCACCTCCATCATTTTGGGAGCAGAAGGTCTTGGTGCCATTTGCTTTTAAACTGAAACATTAAACTAATTTTGCATTTGATAATAGAGACATGTTGTAAAATTAAACTTTTCAGTCTAAAATGTTAAATTAAGAAATGAATTTCAAAAATATGGCAGTCACCAAAGTGAAGCATTTATTCTTGATTTATATTTTAAAAAGTTTCTTATAATTAGATAATGGAAACACCACATGGAAAACTAATTCCCTCTTAAGAATTTGTGTTTTCCATCAATCTCAGTAAAGAGAATTGAGATGTAAAAATTGCACTAAAGGCAATAACTTATTCCTATTTTTGGTTATTTAAAGAAAGGGTCTTTCAGCATGCCAGTTAAATACCTGAGAAGATATTCAGTATTATTCAAGTTCCTACTAAACTGTATAAATTTATATTCATTTCATTCTTTTCTTATCTTTAGGTTGAATAAAATTTAATGCTTGGACAAGACTTTCTTTCCTTTGTTTTTGTTATTTTACTTACATAATACATAAGAAGCCTTACAAACCAAAGAGAGTAACTATGACATGAACGAGAAAAAAAACACAAGGTGAAGAGATTGAGTACTTTTCCCTAAAAATTCAGGGAAGGGGCACTGAACTTGAAGTGTCAGATAGAAGCATTAAACCTCTTTAATTTGAAATAACACAAAAGATTTTGCCTGAATATATAGCATGAATGTGAAAAGGCTCAGGAAAATAGAAATAGGTAAAATTAAATTAATTGGGAAATCTTCCAAATTGGGTTTACTCTTTGTGAGTGACATACTTAATTTAATGACTAATTAAATTAATTGACCATTGCTTTTGAATTCTACTGGTTTCTTTTAAGTAGAAATGGGTTTAAACATAAACTGTGGTCGTATTGGAGAGGGAATAGTATATCCATCAAACATTTAACTCCATGTCAGATATTTCCTTTGTTTGTTTTTCTAGAAAAGGTGAGTTGGAAGTAGTAACCACACACACATGCGCAACCCCAAATCAAGTCTCGATAGATACAGGTTAACTTCTAAAACTAAGTCTACTGTATGACGGTATGATGAGAAACAGTAGTTATTTGCCACTTTTTGTGTGTATACTTATTCAAGGGGAAACTTTTTATAAACAATATCTTCCCTGTGGTTTAAAGGACTGTTTTTTGATATTAACATAGTATTTTCATATGTTGGTTCAGGTCTCACTTATAGAAAGGAATGGAACTGTCTAAATTAGCAATTTCAGAGAGAATGTGATCCAGTGGTCCATAAAAGAAGAAAATAAATGGCTAGTATAAATATGAAAAATCATTGTGGAGGAAAGGAGGGAGTCCAGTACTTTCAAAGCAACTGTAATGAATGTGTGAAATGAAACACTCTTTCTGGAAAGTAGCTGTCAATGTATTTATTAGACTCCATGCAAACTCTTTGTTCCAGTCATTCCATTTCGAGGATTCTGGTAAATAGTTCTTGTATTTTAAGGGAATAACAGAGAAGCACAGAAACTATTAAATAAAAGAATTTGCATCGAAATACATACATCTATTTTCTGTTATATACTATATTGCTTATTCTTAATTTTCTTTATAATTCTGCTTCTATTTCTTAGTTATATCAGACCATCAAAGGTACCACTTCCCTAATTAGTAAAGAACTCCAGTAAATATTATTTTCAAAAGCATATATTAAAATTTGAATATTTATTTCACTTAGCATTATGCTATCTAGTTCCATCCATGCTGTTGCAAAGGGTAGGAGCTCCTTCTTTCTTTCTGCTGCGTAGTATTCCATTATGTAAATGTACCATAGTTTTTTGATCCACTCATTTACTGATGGACACTTAGGTTTCTTGCAGCACTTGGCTATTGTAAATTGTGCTGCTATGAACATTGGGATGGGATGCATATGTTCTTTTGAACTGGTGTTTCAGGATTCTTAGGGTATAATCCCAGCAGTGGAATTGCTGGGCCAAAAGGCAGTTCCATTTTTAGGTTTTTGAGGAAATTTAGTTTTCTGCAGCAGTTGTACCAGTCTGTGTTCCCACCAACAGTGCACTCGGGTTCCCTTTTCTCCACATCTTCTTTAGCACTTGTTATTTATTGATTTGTTTATGATGGCCATACTGACTGGTGTGAAGTGGTATCTCACTGTGGTTTTAATTTGCATCTCTTTGATGCCTAGTGGTGCTGAGCATCCTTTCATAGCTAGGTGGTGAAAGACAAATACCTTATGATCTCACCTGAAAGTGGAACCTAATCAACAAAACAAACAAGCAAGTAAAATATAACTGAAGAGTTTGAAGTAAAGAACAAAGTGACAGTGACCAGGGGGGGAGAGGGACAATTGGAGAAAACAGGGAAGGGCCATCAAGGAACATGTGTAAAGGACACATGGACAAAGCTAAGGAGGATGGATGGGTTTGAGGGTAGGAGGCAGGTATGGGTAGGGCAGGGACGCATGGTGGGATGCAAATGGAGACAGCTGTATTTGAACAACAATAAAATAAAATAAAATACAAAATTGGAATATTTAGCCCCTGTAAGCCCCATATGGTAGTCAGTCAAGGTTTAAATATTCTTACTGTCTTTGTTACTCCTGAGGCAGAACATCCTTCTAATTCTCTTGTATCTGTGACAAAAGTATTTCAAATGGCAGAAAACAGAAACCGTAATAGAAAGACAGCTGATAAATCAAGAGGTTCTGTGTGCTTAAAATGCAAGGCCACCTGGTGTGGGAATTCAGAGGTCTTGGTTTAGATTCCAGCTTTGTTACTATCCTTGGGCAAGCCTGTTAATCCCCTTGGAAGGCAGTGTTCTTTTTAATAATTGAAGTATCTGATGTTGCTGTTTTTGTTTTGTTGAAAGTTTCATGCTGGCCTTCTCTCATTCAACCTAATAAAATTGATAGATTTTTTCCTAGCACCAGTGATCAGTGAGTCTATTTGTAGAGTTAATGTTGATTTGTAAAATATATGTATATATTTTTTAAATTCAAAAGATCTGGTTTTATGAGGCAAGAACACACTCTGGCCATTCAAGAACCTTCTCATATTAACTAGTGAAATGGCTAGATTTGCTAATGTATACTTTATCCTTTGATTTAAAAAAAATATTTTCCTGGTTCAATTTGCCATATTAGGCTGAGGCACAGAAATACAATACTAGGGAGGCACTGAGTTAAAAAAAAGTTAACTTCTATATATTCAGTTAATCTTAGTTAAAGATCTTAAATTCTACCAAGAAATCTACAAAAGTTTAAGAATAAATTAGAAAATATCAGTATTGAACATTTTTGTAAATGTCATAAAATTCTAAAAAAAATTTAAACTCTAGGGACTAAAGTATTTAATTTTCGATGAAATGAGGGAAAAGGAGACAAACACAATTTATATAAAAATATTTACTTAACATGATTCAAATAAGGACTCAAAAGTTTTAAAAATTATGCTATTTAATTCATTTACAATTTCTATGAAGTGACATAACTTTACGAGATACCATTTTAAGGAGGGAAAATGAGTTTTTGATATACTGTGAATGCCTTCATAGAAGTAGTTATGGGCACAGAGTCGTTGCAGGGAAGATCTGAAATGCAGTTGCAACACTGTTGAGGTATGGAGAAAGTCGTGGGCCTGGCATTCAGGTAGCCTCGTGATCTGTCACCCAAGCAAAACTCACATTTCTTTGGAAAAAAGTCTGCTTTGTAAAATAATGCATGTGTTGGAGATAGTGGTATTTGGCAAAGGTTCAGGCCACTCACTCTCTGCTTCCCTCTGCCCTGGCCTTGGTGCTGATTCTGCGGAAGGAAACAAACAACTGTGTTGCTTCATCTGAACTTGGAAAACTGTTACTGGCAACACCCCAGTGTCAGTAGCGCATTTGGAGTCTTACAGCATGTCATATCCTGGTGGGGACCAGCCACAAGGGATGATGAGAATTTCTGTGAATCCCCACCAGGCGTTTCTTATACATGGTGCTGATAAGTTTCTGAAGAAATGGCGGGGATATATCTGAAGTGCTGCTTACCTTGAGACTGCCTGCTTTGAAGTAGTCTGTCATGTGCTGGGTTGACATTTCGAAAAGAAGCTCTTGCTCCAGTCTTTGCGAGATACTTCCAATTACAAAAGAGAGCAGTGAGTCACTCTTCATAGGGTTGACGTGGGCAGTGACATTTGGCTCTGAAAGGGCTGGGTCTGTGGAAGAAAATGATGGTGTGGTCAGTAGAGAGGAGCTCATGCAGGAGTTCGGAAGAGGGCACCGAGCCAGGTTCTTTACTGTGCAGCTGTGCAGGCCCCTTTGGCCGCAAGGAGCACCTCTGAAGCCAAGACTGTAAAGGAGATGACAGTGGCTGTAGCATTTCCATGCTGCTTCTTAATCATATCAGATGTGAGTCTCAGAGAGTAACACGTTCTGGGATCACATTAAATCTTCCAGGGCCCATAGTCCCAAACCCATAGGTAAAGATATGCTCTGTGTTTTCAAGGATTTGATCACATTAACTCATGGGAACAGGGTGACGTAGTTGATGGCAGAAGACAGGAGCACATGTGCCTGTTACTGGCAGCTTTTATGGGAGCGGCTCTCCAGGTTCCTAGGAATCCTGGTATTGTTTTTAGATTGTATTTTTTCTAGACGTTTGGAATATTACCTGAAGAATCAAGCTGTATTTCAATAGTTTCAAGGATAATGCTAAAAAGAATTCCACTGACTAAATCTTCTCTTTCCTCTTTTGTGCTCTTCCTTCTCCCTTTCCAGACACTTTTCTGGCTTCTACAATGAGTTGCAAGGTAATATAAACTTAATGAAGTATTTTAATGGAAAAGTAATGTCTAAAAGATACTGATGGGATTGTTAATAAAGAAACAATTTCTAATCCATTTGGTTATTAAAATGTTTCAGAGAAAATGGAATAAAGACAATCCAATTCATAGATAAGAGCTCTAACAGGAAGTTGGTCACTTTAAATATGTTTGAATATGGCTTATGCCTCCTGCTTGGGCAGGTATCAAATAATAAATGGATTTCCCAGATGGGCTCCTTTGCACACCACTTACCAGATGGAGAGGGCTTGAGTGACTGCAGCTGAAATTCCAAAAGATCGCTCTTAAAATTTGCTTTGAGATTATTCATCATAAGAATTATCACATTGCCCATCACTGGAGGGCGAAGATTACATGCACTTGGCAGTTGTGTCTCAGTATTTTAATGAAAAAAGTGTCATGGAATTGTCCATTTTTCTTTTGCAACATATTGCTACAGAGTAAAGTTTTAAACAGGTTGAAGCCATCTGTTATCTTTTCTCTTTGAGTAATCTAAAAAGCTGTACAACATAAAATTGTTCCTGAGTTATTTGTTATATATGCTTTAAACTGGTAAAATATCTTCTTTTTAAACTTACTACTTCTTAAAGTTTTATATGTGTGTGTTTATATATGTATGTATACATGACATTTTTCTTTTTTTCTGCTTTCTCAGAAATGATACTTTAAAAATCAATGATGAAATAGAAAGGTAGATAGACAGATGGATAGATAGGCAGACAGATATAGTACAGAGGCTGCAGGGTATTTTCATATGCATTATCTTTGACTTAGCACCTGTGTTTCAATTTAGAATTTTGGTAAAAATTAGCTTTTAGATTTTAGTTACAACTCCTTTTATCTTCATTCATCTTATAAGAAAAGGACAAATACAATCCTATGTTGGAAAAAAATCCCTGAAGATGAAAATTAAAAGACATTAAATATGTTTTGATTAGATGTTTCTAAATAATGGTTAAAAATCTCTGTCAGAGATATGACCTGATGTTCAGTGCATACATATGTGGTGTAAATTGACCTGGCTTGTTCTAGTTAGGACTATGTTCCAGCTCCAAATTACAGAAAACCTGATTAATGGTGGTTTAAAATTATGGTGGTGATTTTTCCTATGTAACATGCCCAGAGGCAGACTATACAAGGCTAAAGCAATAGATTCATAGTGTCACCAGCACTCTGGGAATTTTTGTTTCTATTTCTCTTTGTCATGTGGCTTTTTACCTCATGGTGGCAAGGTGGATGCTGTGTTACCAGCATCACATCAGTCTCCCAGCAAAAAAAAAAAAAGGGGGAGAACAAAAGGCTAAAGAGTGGTAAAAACAGCTTGCAGGCTGGTAGTTTCTTTAAAAAGTTTTCCCATGTATTCCCATCTCATTGAACCATAGTTGGGTCTTAAGACAAACTGGGCCCTTCCAGTGTGGCTCAGTTGGTTGGTATGTTGTCCCATAACTGAAGGGTTATGAGTTCCCAGTCAGGGCACATACCTAGGTTGTGGGTCCATCCTTGGTCCAGGTACACTATTTGTGGTCCAGGTGTGTATGGGAGGCAGCCAATCAGTGCTTCTCTCTCATATGGATGTGTCTCTCTCTCCTTTTCTCTTGCCCTTCCTCTCTCTCTAAAAAGCAATGAAAAATGTCCTTGGGTAAGAATTTAAAAAAAATAAGGAGACAGAATAGAGGCTTGCAAGGGGAGAATTTTAGCAGCCTAATAAAAGGCAAGGCAACTTTGAAGGATTTGGGGAAATAATTCAGTGTCTGACATTTCATTTATTTCAACTTTCTGTCAGTGGTCACACCAGACTAAAGAAGTTCAAAGGAGAAACCACTTGATTTTTAAATCTAGCCAGGTAGCTACTCCATTTTCAATCTGAACATTGAACAATTTGTCTCAAAGGATCAGCCTACTTTTATTTTTGAGAAAATATTCAGAAACCCCAAAGAAACTAGATATAGAAAGACACCTATCCCCATAGTATATCACAAACGCACTTTTATGAGACATAATACTCCACATTCAGAACCTTGAATGTAAAGATTTATGATCTCTAAGGCCTTTCTTTCTTTTTTTTTTTCTTTTAATTGTTGTTCAGGTACAGTTTTCTGCCTTTTCCCCCATCCCAGCCCACTGCTTCAGCCCTCCCTAACTCCCTCCCATTTCCACCCCCCCTTGTTATTGTCCATGTGTCCTTTATACTTGTTCCTGCAAACCCTTCTAAGGCCTTTTTATACTATATATATCTATGCCGCTAAAGCCAAAATGGACATTAAAATATTTCCATTAAAATGGACAATATTTTTGATGACGTAGGTCCAGAAAACATTTACTTAAATTATAAAACAAACTTTTCAGTGATCATTTGTAATTTATGAGCAGTGTTTTTTGATAGTTAGCAAAAGTGGCAAATGTGTGACTGCACGTAGAATAGGTGACCTACCTGAACAATTTATTTTGGTCATCTAACAGAAAACTTTGTTTTGCTCAGAATTAACGTGCTGGTTCTATATCAGTTATCAAGACAGCATAGTAAAACATTAGACTGATATATGAAGTAGGCATACTCTGTATATACAAAGCCTAAAGAGGGTACTCAATATTTTGGTCACTGTTATTATATCATTTTGCTCTATAATATAACTTGAACTTTGAAGTCAGAGAGTACTAGGTTCAAACAATTTAAGATGTCTGACTTGAGTCAAGTTACTGAGTGAAGAGTGTAAGCTTCTGTTTTGTCCTTGGTGAATGGGGATGATGCCTTCACTCACGAATTACAGTTTCGCTTCTGCAAGATGAATGTGTGCCTGGCATAGAGCCTGGGTACAGCTAGGAGGACTTGTTTCCTTTCCTTTCCTCCTTCTTTGCCTCCAGTTTTTTTACCTACATGCCCAGGAGTCTCCAGCTTGTCCATAACCTCTATTTGGAATTGAGGAGGGGTCATGATGGAGGGAAAGGCGCAACACTTTAACAGTGTTTCTAAGCCACTCTGGAGTATTAAACATGCCAGTTTGAACTTAGAGGTTTTGGAGGCAGCAATCATTGCCAGATGAAACAAATCAGTATAAACTGACTGTAGATACTTTCAGATACACTATAACAACTGGACACAAGCAGTGCATCTGTTATAACCATGGCAGTTACTGCTGGTTGCCTACCCACTATATGTTCCCTCCTTTTCTCTTCACTGTATATTCCCTCTTTCTCTCTTCATGTCAGAATCCCACTTTGGTTGAGGCACTCATGTGTTCACAAAATAACTACACTTTTCAGGTTCTTTTTTTTTTTAAAGATTTTATTTATTTATCTTTAGAGGGGAAGGGAAGGAGAGAGGGAGAGAAATATCAATGTGTGGTTGCCTCTCGTGAGTCCCCTGCTGGGAACTGGCCTGCAACTAGGCATGTGCCCTGACTGGGAATCGAACCGCTGTTGTTTGGTTCACAGGCAGGCGCTCAATCCACTGACCTACACCAGCCAGGGCATACTTTTCAGGTTCTTTTACTAAAATGAGTGGCAGTCAAGGCAGTGATCTCTAAATAGAAGTCACTGGTAGCGCTTGCAGGAAAGCTTTCGAAAGGTGGCAGACAGAGCCACACATACCGTTTCTTTCTCCTCCCTTTCCTTCCCTGTCCACCGCCTGGAATAGGGCTGTCGTGCCCAGAGACACCATCACCCTTTTGAGACCATGAATGAGTAGGAAACCCACACGCTGAGATTGGTGACACCAGGAATATTCCTTCCAGACTTCTCCCACTTGTTGCATCACCCCCAGTGTGCTTATGTAAATCCCTGTGTGCTGAGAGATGTGTTTATTTTTTATGTGTCATTAAACACAGTTTTAAGCTGTTCATAATGACTTAAAGGAGAATGTGTGGAGACTAATGACAGTTTGCCCTCGTTAATAGCGGTGTGCTGCACTATGATAAAATCAGCTTCCTTCAGCCAGGTGATAATTCAGGAAGCCTCAGTCACTGTAGAAATTACACTCGAAAGGAAAAACTTCAGAATAATGATATCATCTATCTCTGCGTCATTAAATTCCTATATTTGTAGGCTCAGGCTTTTTAAAACTATGCAGGATATACTTATATTGTAAAATCTGTCTTTACTTAATGGTGCCTTATGTGGGTAACATCCCTCTGCAAACATTTTACTTTTGCCCTTCGGCTGTTTTTCGCATTACAGGAATTCTCTTAGGTTTTAAAACATTAGTTTGGGGACAAAGCTATATATGATTACGACCTGCTTTATCAAGCAGTGAATATGTTAAATATTTAAATTCTGCATATAAATTTAGTTAAACCATAATGTAGTGAAAGGTACTAGGCTTGTCAGTGTCTGAATTTAAATATTTATTATTATATGCTTTTTGCTGGATAACCTGTGACTTAAATTGCGTGGTGCTTGGATGGTGATGTTAATTTGCTTAGTCAAATAAAATTTGTAAAGTCGAAAATGTTTACTGATGGGCCTTGCTTTCTCTAAAAGAGGCTGTTGATTTAGATTATATAGCAATGTCTTATGTTTGTTACCCATGAATCTAATAGTGATTTTCTAATTAGCTCGCAAAATGCAGTAGCTCAGTCAATCCTTGTCTTTTACGTTCCCATGTTTTATGTTTCTTGTATTCATCTTGTAAATACTTAACTCACATGGTTTATGAGCAGCACCGGCCCACAATGGTGTAATCATACATCTGCATGCCAGATTTTCCCCTTGGCTTCTGTTGAGTTCTCTGCATCCATCTGTAGGACTGTTAACAGCCATATGCTTTTGGTATCATGTGAGAGTAGAAGGACTGGCGGAGACTACCAGCGGACGCATGGCAAAACATTTGGGGCTACTGAAATCTTTTAGTTGGATACAGTCGCTTGCAGTAAACTGTGCTGGGTTGCTGAGGCTGTGTTTCTTCCAGAACAGAGTTTGGAGAATAATGGCTTTGAAGCACCCCGCCCCCAGACCCCTTCGGGGCTTCTCTACCCATCAACTCTTCCTTTTGTCATTCTTTATAGTTAAGTAGTTGCAACTAACCATTACTTTGGGGAAAAGGGATTTGACATTGAAAAGAGGAGGCTATCAATTTTAGGCTACCAATGGCTGTTGAATTTTTATTTTTTAAAATTAACTGCACCAGTCACCAGAGTTTTGCCCTACAGTATTTGAGTTAGAGAAGGAGGAAATTCATGTGAACTGGAGTTGTCAAGTAAATAGCAAGACAGTTCCATTTTTATTTTATCTGTTCAATAGAAACTTTCACTAACAGTGAGTGAATAACTTTCTAAATTGGAATTTTGTAAGGACATTGAGTAATATTTAATTCATAATGGTGTGTCAGGACTTCAAGTCGTTTTATTAGAATATTCTTCCAGCTTGACATGTTGGGCTTTTGGCATGACGGGGTGATGGATTCCCTGTCCATTCCACTCTGCTCTGCATGTACATGTTTGGACTAGTGCGTCAGTAAGGTTTCTAGTAGCCAAAAGGGATGTTTCAAAACGGGCCATTCCATGAAGGGTTAAAAGGTTATTAAGGTAGAATGGCCATAACTAGGCAAATACACATTTTATTCTAGCTGGGCTTGTTATTTAAACTATTTTGTCATTAACTTGCACTAATTTAGTGTTTGTTTCTCAGCTGTTAAAGTAAGAAAATGATTTATGCCTGCCTCCAAATAGATGGTATTATGAGCAAAATGTTCATGATTGGCAGAACACTTTGTGTTCTCAGAAAGCTACTTAAGTGCTAAATAATAACATTCAATGTGTTACATAGGAGCTTATTAATGTATGTCAGAATACAGTTCATAATGGAATCTGAGGAATGGATGGGCCTTGACAGCTGGAACTGCTCCTCAGTTGAAATTGCTAAGATGAAAAATTACTCTCTGGCATGCTTATCATTGTGCAACAGAGCCTGTTATCTTTGAAGAATTATTTTGCACTTCCTATCATTTGTAGAAAAGCATCATGTCCCATGAAATGCCATCTGTACTCACACATTGGGTGTTAGTCATGGTATGGCGCCACTGTTTTTTAAACTGTCAGAAGTAGCCTACGTGGGGCAGATGTGGACAAAAAAAGGGCCACGTGCTAAACCTGAGAAGCTCAAGGGAGGCCCGTAGATTTCCATGCATTTGTACAGTTGGACCTTACAAACTCAGAGACCAAAGTAACCGCATAGGATGGCCTGAATGTAAAAATTCCTAAGTGAAAGCCAGTCATGGTGGGTGGTCACATCCTAGGCCTGTAGCTTGCTTGTCAAAGGTCAGTCTTTAGATCTGAAATTGTCTGTTGTCTTTGTGCATCTAAGATAAGATACCTTTGAGATGCAGAGTAGTTTTCTTCTCCAGACCCCTCAAAACACAACAGCGGGCACCAGCACAGGAGCAGTAGACCCCAGAAACTCTCGGTTGTTACATTTTTTCCCGAGTAACGTCTCTGTGAGCTGTAAATGCTAACTGTCCGGTGCCCACCAATGTACAGGAAGTGTGTGTCTCTGCGTTTTACTGTTCATCCAGCCTCAGAGTTTCCCCGCTTTGCTTTCTTCTGCCTCCCTAAGCTACAACCATTGTACTTTATGTAACCTCCCTCAAGTCCTCTCCTTTGATTCTAATGTATAAAATAAGCTACAAGACTGCCATTCTCCAGAGCATTTTCTCCATTTGTTGAGATTTTTCTTCCTGCCAACCGTCATTACTTTGGCTCAAATAAACTTCTGTAAGACTTTTGTCTTAGGCTTAATGTTCTTTTGTCCACATAGATGAAAAGGATAGGATGTCTTAAGTGTTGGTGAGGGGGAATTTGACAAACAGGTAGATAAATGAATTCTACTTGCTGTGGCCCCTAGATTATGCAGAGGATTCCTGTTTATCTTAAAACCTGGGATATAAACAGAGATTCAACACAAAGTGTGTGTGTCCTGTACATTTCTGATGCAAGGTGGGCAATGAATGAGGGAGCCCAGACTCTGGTCCTGGCTCTGCCACATATGAGTCTCGCGCCCTCAGTTATGTCCCCTGTGAAATGTGTGGGCTGCCTCTTCCCTTCTTGTTTGGAAACGCTCACATCGTGTGGATGCGAGTGCAGGGTGATATTATGGGATAGGGTCTGGTAGTCAGCTTTACAGTCTCAGGAACCTCGTTTACTGACATACTGAATGTGAATCTGTCTCTTTGGATTCCACACAAGCTCCCACAAACTAATGAATAAAAGCAGAATGCCAGGTATTAATACTTGTATAATGAGAAATAGGACTACCAAAGGCGCCATCATCTTTTGGTGAGCTGGTTCTCTCCCTAAAGGCAAACTATTTGGGAGACCAGGATATAATTAAAAGCCTGTGCAGGTTGCATAAAATCAGTTTTGGTTGAATGGCATCAATCCAAGGTAACTTAATTCACGTACATAGTTTTTTTCCGTCCTTGAGAAGAGAAAGATCACATCTTTGGGCCAAAGCATTTCCTCCTTTGGACTGGGTCTCTGAGAATGTTCATTTTCTACATTTTTCTAAACTTGCATCGCTGACTTCTCCTTTGATTTATGCATTGTTATCGACTTCCGTCATGCTGCAGCCAGTTTTCTCTGTGTGGGAGCCATTTTGGCTTTTCAAAATGACTACTACCCTTATCTCTCTCTCTGACTTATTATGTGCTGATTTTATAATTTAATTTTCAGAGGGAAACCTTATTTCTCTTATTTTTAAGTTCTTGGAATTTCTCCCTGTAACTCCTCCCCTACCATCACTGCCTATGTTTGGTTAACTCATTATTTAGAGAACTCAGATCTATCACAACTTTCTATTCCATGTATACATTTGGGGAGTTCTTGGAGCTATTTGATTTTTCAGATTTTACTTTCATGCTATGGGGGAAAAATAAAATTCCTTTGAAACCCTAGCTAGGCAACAGAGGAGAAGTAACATTATCTCTTGACATAGTGCCTACAGTGTCAAAGAACAAGGCACACACAAGGAGAACTGCTCTAGAAGTGTCATTCCCATTAATTTAGGTTACCTTAGAAAAGTGAGGAAACTTGCCCCTTCGGAGGTCTTCTAGGAAAATGACAGCCATTGGTTTTAACAGCTTTGGTGAAAGAGAAATCTGTCTGACGTCCTGAACTCCTCAGTTAAATTATTCAGTCTGATTCCCCACAGCATTTAGGCGATGCTTTATTATTGTAGACACCTTTGGAGTTTCAAAAACTTTCCCCACTACAGTTAAGCTGGATTTAAGCACTTGCAGATCAGCTTTGCAAGCTTCTGACTGGACCCAGAACCCCTTCCACCGACCTTCCCTCTGTGCCCACGCAGCGGGAATGTTCACAGACTCGTCCTCCCTTCTGCACCCACGGTGTCTGACTTTTTTAGGACTAATGTTCCATTTCTCTTCAGCTTTGAGGACGTCAGGGTTTTAAGGGCTCCGGGAGATCAAATCTATGACAGATCACAGTTGCCTAGCTGTGGTTCTACAGTCAGCTAAAAAAGTTAGCAGTCACGAGAACAGGAGTAAAGCTGGGGTATCTCCAGTAGATCTTGGTGTGTGGAAATACCTTCCTCTGGGCCACTTGATTCCAGCTGCTCTTCCCAGATGTTTGGAAAGGATGGATGCATTTCATCTTATAGGAGGTTGGTTTCTGGCCACAGAGAAAAAACCTAGGGTGATATCAAGATGGTATTTCTACAGGTAGTCTCTGAACAGCCTGTTTAAGACTTAGATCAAGTTATTCTACTTATATCCTTCCAGTCACTTCCTGGGGAACCTAAAATATAGATTTCTCACGATGACCATCTCGTGTTGCCTGCTTTTCCAAACTCGTCTCAGAACTCTCTTTCCTTTGCTCATTATGCTCTAGCTATGCTGACATGCTCCCAGTTCTCAAACACTTGCAGGGTTCAGGGCCTTCACACACGTTTCCTCTGCCTGGTGTTTGGTGCCTCCTCATCTTCCACTGATGACTCCTCACCCTCAGACACTGATCCCTGCCCCTTCCCTCCCCATCCCGATATTCTCTTTTATATTACCGTATTCCTGTTTTTCGTAGGATACATCATAGAACTTGTCATAATTTGGACTTACACACCTATTTGTGGTTTTACTTAATTGACAGACTTATCAGGTTAGAGACAACATCTGTCTCATTTATCATCATATGTACAGCATTTAGCACTTTGCCTGGAATATAATAAGAGTTGAATAAATATTTTATAGATGAATGATGATTGATTCTAATGTGTCATTTCCAGTATACTGATTTACTGATTCTCAGTGCCACTGTGTCATTGGGCAGTCAGTAAATCAAAGGCTTCCATTCAGTATGAAATTCAAGGCTATTGTAATATTTGAGTTAAAGGGAGTTTGATGCATTTTCTTTAACTACCAAAAGTGTATATATGGAATGTATTTACTGTTCCATAATATCTTTGAAGTATTTGAAGAAAACGAAACTCTTGGTTTTTAAGTGGAGAGCACATGTTAAATGCCCCATCTCATTTTCAGCTGCAGTGCCTTTCTGAAATAATCTCTTTTGTAAACCAATGAAGAATTGACATGTTGGTAATACTGGAGATATAGTGCTGATGATGAAATGGACGATGGGGACTTTGTATGTGTAGTTGGGTATGGCACTTGCTTTGGAAATTGCTTGGGTTGAGTGGCATCAAGGCCACAGTCCCTCCTGATCACTATTTTTTTTGTTAATCTTTAACCAGTCACTGACTTTGAAACCTAGGTTAGTAGTATACTGCATCAATTTTTTACACAATCTGCATACGTTTGTATATATTAATTTATACAATAAATACAACATGTTTCACACAGTGAACTTTAAGCAAATATGTTATATAGGACATTAACCCCCGGAAAGAGAAGTGAAGTGCGTTATGTGGTCTGGGTTTGTGCAGATCCCACACTCATTACCTTCATAGCCTTTATGTAGTCTGAAATTATTTTGGTTTTATTCAGTTGGGAGGTATTTCTGTACATATTATGTTGATAATTTTTTTTTTTCTTCAAGGATCTTTTGTTCAGGAGAGCCTGACCGAAAACATTTCTCAGATGTAAATTGAAGGTGTTTTTCTCCTAATTGAAGATTTTCTGTCAGGTGCTTTTCACTTTCCTGATGGGTCTCTTTTGCTCGTGCAGTTGCTTCCCTCATTGACTCTACATCACAGTTCAAGTCTGAGGATTTTTATGTTAGAAAGAAGAAAAAAGTTATTTCTTGATATTGTCCCCTGGCAGTAAGTACCCGTACGCTGGCAATTATAAGACATTTACACTGCATTTTAAAACCATCTGATCACAACATTAGTATCTACAGAATAGTAATTCAGCTGAGCAAAGTACGGCCTGCATGGATGCTTTCCTTTTTACATATTTTTTCTCTTAAATGTAGTTATTTCAGGCGCCAATCAACAAAGTAAAAAAAAGGAGGTCTGCAGAATATATTTAAATCCTATTTGGTATATTGCCATGGATTGTGGATGTTCCTCTATAGATAGTGGCCATGGCAAGGGGTGCCATGGCCTCAGAACCTGCTGCTTCGCTTCCCATTTTAGCCGTCTCCATATGGCTCTCAGGGTGCCCACCAGCCGGCTGCCACAGGCAGGGCCACTGAGTGGCCTGTGGCATTTTGAACATCCTGCTGTGTCTGTATTATAACCAAGAACAGTTTCTATTGTTAGCACATTCTGTGAGAAATCCTCCGGAGATATATGCAGTCCAAAGAGAAGGCTTCCTTGGGGTTTCCCTGAGTCGGAGTGAAAACCTGGTAGAAAGAAGTCTTTGGCAGCAGATCCTTTCACAGGGCTCTGCTGGAAAGGTCTGGGAGGAA
>PVKM010033318.1:0-16040 GCA_004027735.1 Carollia perspicillata
CATAGGGGTGGACAAAGGGGTGAAGGTGGCCAAAGGTATAAACTCCTAGTCAAAAGAAAAACAAAACCCTATCAGAATCAGTGTCTCCTAAATGTATCCCAGGGACAGCTAGCCTAATAAATTAAAGTCTGTAAAAATCATGAAACGTTTGGCAGGTTCTGCATGCCTCGTCTCCGTCTTGGAAAGGTATAATGAACGTCAGGGCGGGAGGGCTCTGAGAAGCCCCGTAATGAAAGAGCTTGTTTAACTCCATATAACTCAGCAGTCTGACCTCAGGAGTATCCCCAGCTCTTTTCTCCCTACCATCTCTTGACATTTCATTCAACAGTTGTTCTGTCTCAAAGAAAGAAAGAAAAGATCTGACATTTAATGGACAGCATGATGAGTACAGCTAATAATAACACTACGTGGTATATTTGAAAGTTGCTAAGAGAGTGCATCTTAAAAGTTCTCACCATAAGAAAAAGTTATAACTCTGAGGTAACTAAACTTATTGTGGCAATTGAGGCAGGGGAGTAGGAAGCTGGGAGAATTCCTTGGCAAGGGAGATGGGGAAACAGAGACAGACAGCTAAACAAACTGGTCAGGCAATTCACAGCCAGATACAGGTCACCATGGTGAAGGGCCCCGGGCGCTTAGCAAGGAGCAAAACTGGTGTCCAACCTCATCGCCAGGGTGGCCGGTCCTCCCCTGGCATATTGCTGGTCACGTGGTATAGCACCTTTGACCTTTCATATCACGGGTCCTGCGGTTCCGACTCTCCCTTGACCTTTCCTCCCTGGACATGACAGCTAGGCCTCAGCTGTCACTTCAGCTCCAGGAGCAGAAAAGCAGCAAAATCAGGCGGGCAATGCCAGGACCAGCGGTGATGACTAGTGACCGCCCCAACCCCCAGCTGACCAATCAGCAGAGACCATAACCCTGAAAGGACACACCTGGGAGAGCTGATGTATATTTTATTGTGATCTCCCCTGAGACCTGCCCTAAAATCCCCACCTTTGGAAAGCCCATAAAACCCCTCAAGACAAAGAAGCCAGCATTTCACCCTCCTTGGGGGCACACCCACTCTAATCTCTTATTAGAGTGAATTCTCCTTCCCTTACACTTGAGACCTACAACCAGGGGAGCAGTGGGCAGTGGCAGCTCATCCCGGGCTAATCCCCCTGAACCTGTCTAAGTCCCCCTTTTCTCTGACGTCCCAGCGAGTTAACAGCAGCCCTGCCCTGGCTCACCTCTTCCGTGTAACATTTCTAGAGAGCAAAGCAGCCCCGCCTAGGCTCTCTCCTGTTGTTTCTTCCATGCTAAGTAAGCCCTTCCTCACTCATTGCCCCCAGCTTTAAAGAATGTGCTCTCAGAATCACCTGGACTCGTGTTGTGAAATCTTCTCTCCACTAAGTCAAGAACCCACACACCGCAGCTGGCCCTGCCCCTCCGGTGACAACAACCATTTTGCAATGTATACATATAGCAAACCTTTGTGTGTGATTACCTAAAACTAACGCAATGTTATATAGCAGTTATATCTCAAGTTTTAAAAAGAAATTTGTACACAAGAGCTCATAGGAGCATTATTCACCATGTCCAAAATGTGGACACAACAGAAATGTCCATTGATTCATGAATGCTTAAAAAAATTGTGTTATATCCTACAAAGGACTATTATTTAGCCATAAAAAGAAAAGAAGCACTAATACATACCACGACGTAGGTGGACCTTGAAAATATACTAAATGAAAGCAGCCTGATCCAAAAGGCCACATACTATGCAATTTGTATAAAATGTCCACAGTGAATGAATACATAGATTTGGGAGGACAACTGCATGCGGGGTTTCTGTGAAGAGTGATAAAAATCATCCTGGAATTAGATCACGGTGATGCTTGCACAACCTTGTGAATATACTAAAAAACAGTCAGTCGTACATTTTTTAAAGGCGAGCCTTATGCTATATGAACGATGTCTCAAAAAGTCAGTCCGCAGGACAGACGTCACTACCCCCACGGGGTGTGGGCTGGAGGCCCGGAATGGCAGTCCCTGGCCCCATCCAGGCCTCGGACACAGTGTGCTGCGGGGAAAAACAATTTCCTTTTTAGTTCCCTTCCCTCTCAAAGTCATTCATTCCTACTGAACCCCAGCTGGACAGAGCTGTGTGGGGAACGGGAGGGTTAGGCACAGTGTGATACTCTCTATGAGCTCGGAGGGGTCACCCCATTCCATTCAGCACACATGGCGCATGGTTGCCTCTGGCTGGAACCCTAAAAGGGGGACTGAAAGCTAGACCACCTCTCCTGGTAACTATGGGGCCCAAAGGAGAAGCGGGTGCTTAGTATTTGACACATGCCTGCCCTTTCCAGATTCAGTGGGAAGACATACCATGAGTGCCAAAGTAACGAGTTTTCTTTACAGAAACACAAGGGAATGCCTCATTCGAGGCCCCAAGTCTGCTCAACATAGTGTGGGCAGTGGATGCACGTGCCGTTCCTGAGCCAGATGGCCTGCCTGGATATCTCACCTGGGCAGTTCACCACCCATAAAAACCTGGGCTTCTGTGCAACCTCTCTGTGCCTCAGTTCTATCATCTGTGAAATGGGTATTACAAAGAGACCTGCCTCCATGGGTTATTAAAGGCCTAAGTGGGCAAATACATAACCCAGCTCATACATATCAACAGTTTTTAATATGATCCTGCCTCTGGGAACACCATGCCCACAAAGAGAATAAGGCTCCAGCGATAACAAAATTAACCGCGTCACCCAATGAACAGGTTTTTCTCAGTTTTTTAGACAGGCAGGTGACTCTGTTCTCCAGCCCATGGATCTGAAGCCGGTGTGCTAACGGGCAGGGTGACAGAGAAGTGTCATGATCCTGGAGGCTGAAACAACTTGTTTTTCTTTCATGGCTGTATCAGAAATAGCACATAAAATGGCCCATTTGTATCAACGGTTATGGTCATTGCAAGCACACACTAACCCTGGGAGGTCACTGAGTTTCCCACTAACCTGGGAAAAGAGGGGAAACCTGGAATGGAATTCGGAGGCCACAGGAAGCTACAGCCTTCGGGGGAAGGCAGAGGACTGCTGCCCTCCACCTATTGCTCAACACGCTGTAGGAATTCGAGCTGTTTCCCCAGTTATGCAGAATAACCACCAAGGAAAGAGCTGGGTTGCCCCAGCCCTTTCACAACTCCGACTTGCAAATGTAAGGTTTTGGTTGTTTGGTGTTTGAAATGGGCCTGAAAGATTTCACCACCAACAGGAGAAAGGGTTTTTTTTTTAAGGGTTAGTTCTGGGTGGGTGTAGCTGGGGGAAGGTAAAGAACCTGGGACTTGAACTTTATTCTCATTGGTATCAGCAAGGCACCTGTATGCATGTCCTATGATCCAGAAGTGTCCATGACTGCAGGCCCACGAAAAGGAAGTAGGATAGAACAGTGATCGTGTCTTTACTCATAAAGATTTCATGCTCGTGGCTAAGAGCTGGTCTGGTTGAGAAACCAGGTGTTAGATTATTTGCAACAGCAACTATTCAGAGGCGGGGCACGAGCGGTGTATATATTCAGGATCTCACCCTTTGCCACGCACAGGCTCCCTGCCCACCTCCTTTCTCCAGGAACACAGGTAAGTGCTCCAGCTTAACAACACGAATCCTTTGAAGAAATAATTGCAATCATGTGTTTTCTATTATGCATGTACTGAAATATTTCATTCTGGATGAGGGGATTTTACTTCTGCCGGGGCAAAATGCCAACACCCTCTTCATCTTGATTTGTCCTTTAACAAATTTATTTTTCAGCAAAACAAACATGCTCTTGGGAGCATTTGTAGAGAGTGGCAACCACATAGCCTTGAAGGAAAAGACAGAGAGGTGCCTCGGGAGAGCCGGCTGGATGTTGTCCACATGGACCATGGCTTTGTCCACGTGGACCGTGACCTTGGCACCTCTTGTGAAGCCTTTTTCTACACAGACACACTGCAGCCAATTACAAAGGAAAGATAAAGATGTTCTCTTACTTTCTCACAAAATGGTCAAAGTAATCATTGTGCTAGTCTTCTAATTATGAAATTCATACATGTACCTTATAGAAGGTGTGAGAAGTAAAAAGAGCAACTTGAGTTGCCAGAATCCTAAAACCCAAATATAAGTCATCTCTTTAAAAAAATTCATCACACACGGAAACCCTCTGTTTGGTGAAGTCACTCTATAGTAAATCTGCTGCTTTTCCCAGGAGCGCCGATTCACACCAACACCACCATGAAATCCCTCAGTGAAGCAAATGCCCGCTTCGCATACGACCTGTTTCAACAGCTGAGAAAATCAGAGAAGGAAAATATCTTCTATTCTCCACTCAGTGTCTCAGCAGCCATAGCCATGACTTACTTAGGAGCCCAGGAAAACACTGCGTCAGAAATTGAGAAGGTATGTGTCAGCTTTCTTTACGCTGACCAGCGGGGGCTGGTCGCTCTGTTGCCTTGTACACAGAGATGACCACAGGTCTGGCTGTCCCCATGGGTAGCACAGGAGCATCAAGTATTCCCGTGGCTGGTCCAACTGCTTCCTTATGCCCACACTTTCTCTGGGAGCTGGGATGAACCCCTACCATCGCCCAACAACCAGAGGTGGGGTTTAAACGGAGAATTATGGGTAGAAGGGATGCATTGACTCAAATCCATGGCAAACATCATCACACGTGCCCTCAGCAATGAATGAATATGAATTGCATTCTTTGAAGTGGTTGGTTATAACCCAGCATGGTTGTGTTTTCTCAAGGGGCAAACTCTTGCACTAAAGTTTTCTTTATTCTTTTTTCTTTGTTTTGGCTTGGTTTGGGGGTTTGTTTTGTTTTTTAGTTCAGAGTTTAGTTTTTGTTGTCTTCTCTTCATTTCCTCTGATGTACACAGATCATTTGAGTGAAGTTTTATTGTCCCACTTGCTGTCTGTTCCAGGCTCTTCACTTTAATGAAGCCACAGAGGACACAAAAGGAGGAGCCACAATGGTTCACGTGAGTCACTCAGCACCTGGGTCTAGAGGGAGCATCAACTCTCCCAGAGAGTCATTGTTTAAACCGGGAATTTCACATAAACTGTCAGAAGTCCATTTTTTAGGGGAAATCTTGGGCAAAACAGACTGGATGAACAGCATTGCTTTTCATTTCGTATTACATATTTATTTACTACATATTTTTGTTTTCCTGAGGGGAGGTCAGCATTGTGATTAAGATCATAGGTTCTGCAAGGAAAATGCCAGCTTGGCATTTCTGCTCTGCTGTTCACACCTGGTGGCTGTTGGCAACATACAGCTGCTCTGAGTCACAAAGTTAGGGGCAATAAAAGATCTGCCTCTCTCCATGAAAACATATTCAAAACATTGCAACAGTGCCTGGATTAGAAGAAACCTTGGTGGAAATGTGTTATTACTCTTATACAATAACAACAATTCTAGTAATCACAATAACACTGCTAAAAATAACAATTTCAATTAACTCATAAATGGGATTAAGAAAATAAAGGTACATCCGAATATTTTTGGGAAATGATTGTATGAGATGTATGGCTCATAGCCTTCACAGTTCACAGCTCTAAACCAGCAGGTGGAAGGTTCTGGATTCAGATAAGCCCAGTTTCACAAATTGGCTCTGTGACATTATGTCTCCTTGGAGAAGTTATTTAACTCTCTGTGCTTCTTGTTTTCAGCTGAATTAGACTAAAGATTCAGAGACAGAGATGTGAAAGCCCTTAGTAATGCACCAGGTACACACCGTTCCTACTCTTGGGCTATGACCATTATGAGTCAAGAGCATAGACCACAGTCAGTGGGTTGTAGGAGCTAATGCTGCCAAGCAGTGTATAGGGCTTCATGTCAGAGCATGTTAAAATACACAGGGTTAGCATCCTCATACCACTGAGGGCTGTTCGAAGTGGCATACAGTCTAGTCCTTAAGGAGCTTAAGTTTAGCTGGAAAGCTAAGCTGAACCACTGAACCCATCAAATAACAACCCGGTAGTGAAATGGTGCTGCCTCTGTAGTTTGTGGGAGAAAAGAGCAAGAAGAAACAATTTCCAAATGATTAAAGGGAAGGATTAGGAAGGCTGTTTGAGGTACAATACACTGAATATCAGAGGATAACAACCCCAGTCACCCCTGGGGCTGTCGAACGTTAGCTATGGCTCTAACAGAGTTATAGTACATGGGTTTAGTACTTCCATTGACAGAGAATTCAGCAAGCTTGCTTTTTGATGTTTGAAGGCTAAAAAGGCGGGGAATGTGCACCAGCAATTTCAAAAGCTTCTGACTGAACTAAATCAACCCACTAATGCCTATGAGCTGCAGCTGGCCAACAGGCTCTACGCAGAGAAGAAGTTTCCGTTTCTTCAGGTAAGTGTCACGGGTCTGCCACACCTCCCATCTATGTCCTGGATCCTCTGTCCCCAGTGACCAAACTGAGGACAGTGAGTCCCTTGAGTTTGGCTAACCCACCCAGGCATCATTTACTCAGGATATGTCTGGACCCCCACCACAGACAGCCCTGTCCCCCAGAATGTCCCCGAGCCTGGCAACCAGCCAGTAGAGTGTGAGTTTGGGGGTGAATTTATGCACTGTGTTTGGTCATGATTACACATAATTTAATTTGGGGATACACAGTTCCTGATCAATCAACCCCTCCTTTCTTCCTTCCCACATCAAAGGAATACATGGACAATGTTAACACATTTTACCGAGCCAGTGTAGAAACTGTTGATTTTGAAAATGCTGCAGAAGACAGCCGAAAGAAGATTAATTCCTGGGTGGAAAGCCAAACAAAAGGTACAGTACGAGAGGGTCACCCATGAAAAGCCACTCTGCATCTCCACTCAGGGTGTATGAACCGCGTGCCTGGCACTACGGGGGGTACCAGGACGGGGAGGTCCGGTGAGTTTGCAGAGAGGCTGCAGGAGGGCACTGCAGATGGTAGGATGTCCAAGTTCACGTGGAAAGAAACGACGGGACCCAAGAGAACACATAGGACCAGCTACGTGAAAACACGCAGCTGGAGACTGACAGCTGGAGATCTTTGTGGACCCCAAGTCCCTGCTCAGATCCCATCTTGGGTTCATATCTATGACTTTAAGTCAGAGGCTTAACTTCTGGATTATGATCCTTAAGAGAAAATATTAGAAAGGGAGCCCTTGTCCTTTGTTAACTGGAAAACGAAAGGCTCTCCTATAAATTCCCTTTTGCCCCCTGCCTAGCCCACGTGGCCACCCCCACAGTTTCTTCCCCGACCACAGCAGAGAGCTTGACAAGGTCTCCATCCTGTGAACCCTGTCCTCCCGGCCACCTGCAGTCCAGGCTAAACCTGCAGCAATAGGACGTGGTGAAGGAAGAGGGCCCCCAGGGGATGGCAGCTGACTGTCCAGAGCATGTGTTTGAGATTACCAAGCTCATGCCCTTCATCCTAAAGAATATTCAGGCCCTATTTCCTCTGAGTAGTGAACCTAAATTTGAAAAAATAGAAAGGAAGGAAGGAAGAAAAGAAGAATGGAATGCGAAGTCGGAGGAAAGAACAGAGGAAGAAAAGGAAGAAGGAAGAGAGGGAAGAAATGTTTGTGTTGGAAGTGCAGCTCAAACCAGTTCACCGGTATTCAGTGTGAGAAGACCGAAGGCACGCACAGAGACCCTGAGCACCTTCCGAATCATCAGAAGGGGTGTTGTCTCCTCCATGGGGAAGACTCCACCAGGCTGGGGCCATGAGAAGAGCTGTACCTTGTGGTCTTTGGCCACGGAATCCTGAACGTGGCAACTTGTGTGAACGACTTATGGCCACTTTAACTTTCAAAACATCTTCCAGATAAATCACATGTACCTTACATGACAGACCTTTATTTTTCTTTCTTTTGTAGAAAAAATCAAGAACTTTTTTCCCGAAGACTCTATTAACCGTGCCACTGTTCTGGTTCTGGTGAACGCCATCTATTTCAAAGGGCAGTGGAATGAAAAATTTGATCCAAAATTAACTGAGCAGGGTGAATTTTGGCTGAACAAGGTATTGCCTGTTATTTATTTGTAGAACGAAGCGTAGCTATACATGGAATGTTCCGTTTCAACACATACTTGATTAATGTACAGCTGCAGGTGAAAAAAGAATTTGTCACAGCTGGCTTTTCTTTTTACTTTATTTAGTGAGGAACACTTAAAGAAACTCATCTCTCCAATTCACAAATGTCCCAGGTTATCTCTTAGAAAAAGGGTGATTTTGTTATCTCAATAATATGATCTCTTCTTCTTTAAATGACGTGTCTCTTGGCATTTGTTCGCCACACTAACTCACTGCAGGACACAAGCAAGCCTGTGCAGATGATGAAGCAAAAGGGTCACTTTAAATTCTCTGAGCTGGAGGACATGCCCGCTAAGATCCTGGAGATACCATACAAAGACAAAGACCTGAGCATGGTGTTGCTGCTGCCCAATGAGATAGACGGTCTTCAGCAGGTAAAACCTCGTGCCTTCCATGCTTCCTTCTATCTCCCACTGTCCTAGTAGGACAGCACTTGTGTGGGCTGTTCGTGAAGGCAGCGCCCACAGCTCGTGGGTGGTGTCCAATGGGGCTCAAGAACGAATTACATCGTTTCTGCTCAGCATACAGCCCAAGGAGGACCTGGCATTCTGTCACGTTCCAAAGTAAAAAATAAGTGAATAAATATTTTAAGTGTCACAGTGTGATCTGGAGGAAGATAAGTAGAAAACTTTAACATCACGGATCCTGTCCATATTCTGATGAAACCATGAGTGTTAGTTCAGAAAAATACAGATATACATACTTTGGCACACAGATAGAATGTTTTATAACCGTAAGAACCCACTGTTGTATTCCAATTCATTCACATGAAGACACAGAAACTAAGACTTTGATGCAGGTGACATGTGGAAAATATATGCAAGTTCCCATACACAGAAGCAGGCAAAGCGGAGCACCAGCAGACACCATTGTGCACCCTGCATCGCAGTGGGTTCGTGGACCACGGACAAGGAGATTTATCTCGATGTTCGCTTTTCACCTTAGAAGTGGTCTACCCCTAGGAGGAGCTCCACATCATTTGGAGTCTCATTCTTGTGAGGGGGGAAAAAAGGGAATTTCTCTCTTCGCATTGTTATGATGGTTTAAGAGAATGTGCAAAAATATCAGTAACAACATCTGGCCTATTGAGGACGTTCCATAAATGGCCACCTGCAGTTACTACTATAGCCAGTGACGCGGCTGCAGTTGCAGCCAACGTGCCACACTCAAAATATAATAGATCGTGGGGTGACACTGGCCATGGGAAGCCCGCAGGGACCATCATGTGGGGGGACATGTGAACAGCCGTAACAGTCGTGGGCCTCCCACTCACAATCTTCTTCACCAGTGACACCAGGAACCCCGTCCTGGGATCCACCCTGCTCTGACAAGTCCAAACGAGGCAAAACCTTTGGGATCAAAGTAGCTCAAAATAATGAAAAAATCAAAACAAGAAACAATGGTGCAGCTTCATATTGCCAATAGTTTAGCTCAGGACTGGCGCGTAGTGATTGCTTAAAAAATATTAATTACCTAAAAATATATGTTGACTCTCAACTTAATTGTAGTATTATAGAGCAATTTAAACCTGACTAGAGAAATATATAGCTATATGGAAAATGTTCACAAATAAGTCAAGCAACAAAAAAATAAATAAAAATAAAGCCCTGGCTGGTGTAGCTCAGTGGATTGAGCGCGGGCCTGCAAACCAAAGGATCACAGTTTGATTCCCAGTCAGGGCACATGCCTGGGTTGCAGGCCAGTTCCCAGCAAGAGGCAACCATACATTGATATTTCTCTTCCTCTCTCCTTCTCTTCCCCTCTAAAGATAAATAAATAAAATCTTTTAAAAAAAGAATAAAAACAAGTTATATGTTATAAATTATAAAAAGGACATTAACTAGAAATGACTATTTAAAATTGAAACATGCAGTGGACAGGCAGTTAAGAAATGTAGATGTATAGTTCATCTTTTGCAAAATAATTTTATTTAATGGTCCTGTTGCATATATATATATATATATATATATATATACACACACACACACACACACACACACATACACACACACACAAATAGATTCCATTTATTAGACATAATATGTATTGATATATTACTGTGTATTATATAATATATAATTGAATCTCCTGTGTTTATATTTGCTGTAACATGTCAATCCAATGTCGAATGGTGTTCAGTATCCACTGAGAATCAAGTCATCTGTTACATTTTTCATCCTTACAGCTGGAAGATAAACTTACCGCTGAGAAATTAATAGAGTGCACGAGCTCACAGAATAAGAGCACAAGGAAGGTGGATTTGCACCTCCCTCGCTTCAAGGTGGAAGCTAGCTACAACCTGGAGGCAGCGATAAGCGCCCTGGGTGTGGTGGACGCCTTCAGCCTGCAGGACGCCGACTTCTCCGGCATGACAGGAGGCCAGGGGCTCGCTCTGTCCAAAATCCGGCACAAGTCCTTTGTGGAGGTGACGGAGGAGGGCACAGAGGCCGCAGCCGCTTCCGGCATAGTAATTATGAAATTATCAGCACCATTTTATGAAACATTCCATTGCGACCATCCTTTCCTGTTCTTCATCAAGCACAACAAAACGAGCAGCATCCTCTTCTTTGGCAGAGTCTCTTCCCCTTAGACCCGTCGGCGGCCACTGCGGCCTCGGGGGCACGTTCGCAGAGCAGATCCAGCCCCCAGGTTCAGGGAACCAGGGCTCTTTGGTTTTCCTCTCCCACCTCCCCGGCATCACTGAGAATGGGATGCTTGAAACATACTAAATCTCCCCCTCCCCCGCAAATGGCATGCAAATGTATTTTATTTCCCTACGATAATTCCACATTTGGAACAAAGAGAATACTTCAAGACACTAGCTTCTAAATTTAAAATAGCATGTCTGCTGTCACAAAAATTGTATCTGCTATTCGAAAGCATTAACCTTACACCTACATTTGTTTAAATGTGGGTGGCACCTGGGACTCTTGCATGTTTAATCTTCTTTTATTTTATAAAATGCATTACCAATAAAATGATGACTTATTCATATTATTTGTTGCTTTTTCTTTATCAAAGATGAAAGTCAAGCCCCACAAACTGTCTTGTTGTATGAATCAGGGTCCGTCTCCGCGCCCCCCACAACCTGTCTGCCAGCAAGTCTCCCCTGAGCTCCACCTCCTGTCTCCGCTGCCCTCGCCCCGCCTCTGCCCCGCCCCTCCTCCCGCCCCCACCTCCACATTTTACAGGGAAGCTAGGGAAGCTCACCTGAGCTCCAGCTCCTGGCCCTGTGCCCCATCTCCCACCTTCCACGAAACTGGCCCGCCTGTGATGCAACAAAGGTTGGGGACCACTGGGATCAATGAAAGGACATACATGAAAAGATACTACCCTCTTCTGGGAAAAACTCTCCAAGTATAATCTTGTCACTCCATCAGAACGGGGCTCCATCAGAGTCACGCCTACCTTGTACCCACAGCACACACAGGGTCAGCCACTCTGTGATGAAAGACCAAATGTCCAGTCACTCCATTTAAGTCACCCAGGAGCTTCTCATTCCTTCTACAGGGACTCATTTCTATTTCTACTATACCAGACATAAAAATCCAAGAGCGTATTGATCACCTGCCTCACTCTGGGTAGTGTAGTATAGGCCACTTAACAAACAATTACTCTGCACGTACAATGTACCATGCTGGATTAGGCAGTGGGCTGTAGATATAGACTGGAAGGAAGGAAGGAAGGCAGACTCCTAAAGGCCAGACTAGGGAAACCAAATCCAGCACACAAGCAGGCCAGAACTCAGAAAAAAAATGCCCTAATGTTGATGATCAAGACAGAGTTCAAGGTCTGGAACTGTAGTAGCAGTATAAATGTAACCTACACCGGTAAGCACCTAACGTCAGTCAGGAAATAGCTAGTGGGCAGTCAGAAAACTAGGACTCCACAAAACCTAAGGATCCCATAAACCAGGGGTGTCTAGCTCATTTTCACCAGGGGCCACATCAGCCTTGCAGTTGCTTTCAAAGGGCCGAAATAATTTTAGGACTGTATAAATGTAACTACTCCTTAACAGTTAAGGAGTTGAAATTACATTCGGTTCTTTGAAGGCAACCCTGAGGCTTCTGTGGCCCCGGTGAAAATGAGTTGGACACCCCTGCCATAAACTATTGCTGGGGGGAGGGGTGTATATAAGAGGACTAAATGGTAATGGGGAAAAATACAATAAAGATTAAATCAGAAATAAATAAGTAAATGGGAAAAATATATAATATGTTTATTTTATACAGAAAAAAGCTCAGAAATTCAAGAAGACATTTTGCAATAGACCAGAGACCAGGACTCACTAAAGGCTCTGTACTCCCAAGTGCCTGTGGGTGCTCTTCCCAGAGGGCGGGCTGTCCCAGGGCATAGAAACCCAGGGCCAGGCCCTTGTCTTCCACAGTCTCAACATCCAAGGCTGTATTGTCTCTATCCCTGCTAATTATTGCCCTAGTGGGTGGAAACCAGGAACACTCATACTCCAAAATAGCACCTAAGATGATTCACATTTCATTTGAGATGAAGAATGCACTTGCTTCATTTCTAAGAAGGAAGTTTTCACCGATATTTCATGCCTAACAATAATTTTAAGAAAAGTAAAGCTTGCATTTTTGTTAGTACACTCTAAGTTCAATAGTGATTCAATTAAAGTTCACCTTGAGCTGAATTGCACTTGACAAATGGAGGGTTGTCTGCGGGTTCACCGCCCTGCAGTAGTGCTTATTCCAGGGGCTGTACGTCGATGACCTTGAAGGCAGTGCCAAGGCAGCTGCTGCAGAGGATTCTGGACGCCACATCCCAGGACTGATGAAGCCCGTTACAGCGCTGCTCTCGTTCTTCAGAGCATGTCCCAGATTGCGCAAATAGTGGCATTGGGAAAGTCATCTTTGCCACCCCCAAACTGCACCCTCCAAATATACACAAATAAGGCAGCTAGACCAGTGCTCAGAGGTCCTGGATGTTCTGCTGATCCCCAGAGGAAGGCATGGGAAGGATGTTCATTTCAGAAGCAATTATTCTGCCCACGGCTCTTGTAGTGAAAGCTGTCGGGTGTGGCAATGAGATAAAATTTGCTTGGAGAAGCAGAAAGCATAACAAACATAAGATCAAAAGTAAATATTCTCAAAACCCAGGGATTAGTCAGAGTGAGTTTAGTGAGTCAGAGCTTTTGAGCACCCTGGATGGGCTCGACAGACACACTGTGCACACACACTTCCAAATACCGGTGTGGAAATGGAAACCGAACAGTGAAGACAATGCCCCTCTCACCAGGAATCCACTAACAGTTCAGAATGGATGAAATAACAGCTCAGAGTCCAATATGGCGGCTAAGGACAGGGTGGCCGTGGTTTGTTTTTTGTTAGAGGATGCTACTCTTGCTGTTGGTGACCATGACAGTAGTAACGACCATGGCAGGGATACGATGGCAATGGCCAAGAAAATGGCAGCCAACACCTATCAGATGCATACACTGCTCCAGTTTCTTTAATAAATATGCATTCTATTTATCCTCACAACAGCTCAATAAAATAGGAGCTCTTATAAAACCAGTGTTTAACCCAAAGAAACGAAAGCTCAGGAAGATGAGCTTCCAAAGCCCAGATTTATGTTCAGTTTGTTCAACCCTAAAGTTGGCAAACAGGAGGAACATTTAGAAATGGACAGGAATGAAATTTTTTTGTTGTTGCTAAAGTAGTTGACTGTAATTCCCCCTGTATGTCTGGACTAATTATTTTCCATTATAATTAGATAGTGGGCCATTTCAAGGAGTAGTCACCAATATAATGTCAGAAGTGACATTAGAGGTCACTCATACAATTTTCTTCATTTAAGCAATAAAAAACAAAATTCCAGAGACATTAACTGCTGTTCTTGAGATCACAATTAGGTCAGGGTGAAGCTGGGACAGACACGCTAGCTTCCCAAGTGCATACCTGTCATTCTTTGCTTCCTTCCCCGCACAGGTTGATACTTAATGTCACCTGTCACGTTGCCCCTCAGACACTGATCTGTTGCCCTCCAAGAGCACTGATCGCACAGGCCTGGGGGTACCCATTCCCAGATGCACTTGCCCTTGGCCGTCAGCAACAAGCCCAGTACTGATGGCACTGGAGTTCATGCCTCAATGATTATGAGCATTAGAACATTTCCACTTTCACATTCTCCATCAATAACTTGTCATTACATGCTGTCTCCATGTCCCCTCAATAAGTTGGTATTTAGAACATTATCTACAAGATGTGCAGAAACCTTAAACTAGTCAGGTTTTGGGACACTTGCATTTTCAGACGTTGATCTAGACGCTGAGGATGCAAAGATAACCACAGTGAGCGGTGCAAACAGAAAACAGATACAACAGAGTCAGAAGCATGAACGCGTCTCACCAAGCTCTCTGGGAGGACAGCTTTGGGCACGAGAATGGCTCTGTGTATCAGTATCTTTCCTCTTCTCTTTCACAAATACTAATAAGCAAGAAGAAGGAGGAGGAGGAGAGGAGGAAGAGAGGAAGGAGGAAGAGAAGAAGAAACATATCTCTGTAAATTCCCTTTTCAATAAAGTTAGAAGGCAGGTATAATTCGTGGTCTCATAATTCATATAAAGGCTGTGTGGGCTTCAGAGCTGGTCACCCAAATATGTGCTTCTGCGGTGTGCGGATTGTTACGAGCTACAGGCAGCTGTAACTGCAGGCTCGGGAGAAACTTCTGCCCTCCCTAGGCTGCCTGGGAGAATTTGAACAGGGGGCCTTGCCCATCGTGGGATATCATCAGAGACAACTTCTTTCCACCTGTCTGTAGGACAGGACAATTTCCTACCTACTAAGCACCTGCTCTTCTTGTCATCCTGTATTGACCCTTTGAAGGCCCCAACTCACCGTACCTCTCATCCCTAGCTCAGGGTGTCTTAGAGTCCCATGCTCCCTTCCCGTCCTGAACCTGTCCTGTGTGTGGGCTCCCTGACCCTCTCATGTATGCAGGGTTGCCACACGTGTGTATGTATTACATTTTATTATTTGCTACTCTGTCTCAGGTCTCTTTGATGATGAACATTGCTGTGAGAACCTTGAGGGCAGAGGAAAGCTTGTCCCTCCTCGACAGCCAAGGCTGTGCAGACAGCCCCAGAGCCAGTAAGGAGAAAAGCAAGGGGGGTGACCAGAGAGAGATCTGCAGCCACAGATTTCAGAGGGTCTCAGCAAAAACACACTTCTCACAGGAAACAGCCTCTCCCTGAACACAGGAAATAGCCCAGTTTCTCTGGAAATAATTGGCCTGGGACTTGGGCACTCCAGCCCGGCAGCAGGAAGCTTGGGAGCGCAGAGGATGTGAGTCACCTGGGAATCACAGCCTTCCAGCTTCTGCTGTGATGGAGAAAGCTGGAAGGAGTGTCCATTCCACCCTTACAGGGAAAAAAAGAAAGAAAAATCTTGATAACACACAGATTCTTCAGCCCATCACAAAGCTGTGGGTGCAAGGCCACCACCCAGCCTGCGATCTAAGGAAAGATAGTTGTCTCCAGGAAGGGACTGGAATCCAATACTCACTTGCCTGGAGCAGAACATAGGAGGAAGACAGGGCCCCAGACACTTGTGCTGGGGGCCAAATGTGGGTAGCAGCAGGTTATACAATCCCTAAGAACCTGAGACTCAGAGAGAATTGAGACCCATAGAGGTCCATGGTTGTTCACAGGAGCTACATTGGGCTGGCTGGTAAGGAAGCCCTTGAGCTCCCTCCCTTGGCCCCTGCGGGGAAATACAAACCAAGCAAAAAAGTCTTGACCAGACACAAGAACACCCCTCAGCCAAGCCCAAACCCTAACCACAATAAAAGCCTCCTGGAGCTCTGAAGCCATGTGCCCTGCCATGCTCTCCCTGGAAAGCCTCATTATGTAACTAATCGAACTCTTCATCCCTCCTTGGTGCATGTGTGGTACCATCAGTCTATCCATCTCCATGGGACGACCACAACAT
>PVKM010033319.1:0-16031 GCA_004027735.1 Carollia perspicillata
GGCATGGCCTTTCAGGTCGCCCGGGGAGGTAGAGGCCTAGGAGTGGAGTGTCGAGGTGGGATGGCAGCTCACATTTCACTTTTTTTTTTTAAGATTCTTTTTATTTATCTTTAGAGAGGAAGGGAAGGAGAAAGGGAGAGAAATATCAATGTATGGCTGCCTCTTGTGCGTCTCCTGTTGGGAACTGGCCTGAAACCCAGGCATGTGCCCTGACTGGGAATCGAACCGTAGTTGTTCGGTTCGCAGGCCCATGCTCAATCCACTGAGCTACACTAGCCAGGGCCACATTTCACTTTTTAAGAAAACGCTAAACTTCCCTCCACAGTGGCTGCACCATGGTACATTCCCACCAGCAGTGTATGAGTGTGTTTCTCCATGCCCTTGCCAGTACCTGTCACTTTAGTTTTCATTCCTATGGTCGTCTCCATGAGCTACCTGAGCTTCCCTGCGCCGCTGGGGACAGTCGGCGCCAGGAGCCCCTGCGGGGAGCCCCCACGGCACCTCTGCGCTCCTCTCCCGACTTCTGCCCTGAAAGTGGGGGTTCCTGAGGATCTGTCCCGCGTCCTCCAACCCCCGAAGGCTCACCAATCTTGTCTCCGGGCCCCATGCACGCCAGGGCATAATGCAGCTCTGGGGACAGCAGCAGGGGGCGGCCTCCAGCACCACCATGCTTGCTGAGGAAGGGGCGGGGCCTGTGGGTGGTGGGCGGGGCTAGGCTGTGGTTGGGGAAGTGCGGCCTTAAGGCATCTTTCAGTGCCTTTGTTCTTCACCAGGTTCAAGACACTGACACCCACTGTCTTTCTGGTCAGGGCTCCCCACCCACTGTTACACCCCTAGCCCACCAGATGCCTTGTGTCCTGGAGTGGGAGACCAGGTGGTGGGTTCACCCCTGCCTGCTTTGAGGGGACCCAAAGGGCTGGTAGGCCTTGCACCCGGCTGAGGGCTGGGAGCACCTGGATGGGGCTCTCTCCAGCACCAGCCACCAGATGTGTGGGTGGGTGGGGGGCCAGGAGTGTCCACTGAGACCCACTGTGGCCTGTCTGGATTCCTGACCCACACAGACTGTCGGAAAGAGTAACTGATGATGGCTGTGTGAAGCTCTGAATTTCGGGATCATTTCTTACACAGCAACATCCGACCAGTGCAGGTGGCTCCTGTGCCCTGCGGACACTACCCTCAGCCTGCAGCCCCGTCTCTGCTCTCTTCCAGCTTCCCCCACATCGTGACTCAGGCCGGAGGCAGATGCCAGGGCCAGTACCCATAGGTGTGCCAGCCTGGTCATACTGTTGTTGAAAAGCCCACCCCAAACCCACTGCCCAGGCTGCGGACAGGCTCTCCCTTGGCCCCCTTCCTCCGAGCTTGGGCTCCTCAAGTGTCATTCTGCAGGTGGCCCTGCTCACTTGCCCAGCTGCCACCCGAGTGTACACTGCTGCCTGCTCCAGCAGGAGACGGCCCAACCCAGGGCCCAGACAGGCCTGCCGGGGCCAGGCTGTCACCTCCGGAGCCCACCATCGTCCACTCTGTTCCCAAATAGGCACCGGGCTTCGTGGCCAATGCTATGGCTAGGGCCCTCTGCCTGTGGTGACATGACATACTCTGAGCACCGGCAGCCCTGGAAAGTCCTGTACATGAAAGATGACAAAGCCACGTCGGAAAATCTGAAGAAAACAAAGATGTCTCTACATTTTCCAGCTGGGCCCTGGAAGCCCCAGCTGGTGGAGGAGCCACGTTGGAAACCCAGCCTGGCGCCCAGTCTGCCCTGAACATATGGCCCTGGCTGGTCAGCGGGGCCAGCACCCGGGCTGGGCCATCCAAAGCAGCTGAATCCAGCCCAGTTGGGGGTTGTGCCTGAGCAGTTTCTACTCCAGGATGTAAGCGGAGAGACTTACAATTAACTTCCCCAAAGCTTCATCCTTTAAGCATGAACATGTGAGGGGGAAGCCAGTTTTATATAGATGAGAAGGGAAGGTTTCAGCTTCAAAAATCAAACCCCCAAACAACATGGGCCTGTAGTCAATTAGCCCAAGGGGTGTGAGATCACTCCAGTCTGTGTCCCGGGCAGGCCCGCCTGGGGTTTGTCCTAACAGCTTCAGTAAGTATTTCCATGTCCACTGCCATGCAGAGCGCCAGGCCTCTGGACTCCCTGCCCACTCAGCTTCCAGAAGGGTGGAGGAAATGCCTGGGACAGGTGCTCTTGGGCTCCACTGAGCTGCAGGGACAGTGAGCTCCTGGGGAGGGCTTTGAGGCTCAGCTCCAGGAACAGGCCAGGCGCACGTCTCACTCTGGAGCCCTTGCTTTTGCAGATCTGCCCTGGCTTTGTAAGTGGCTTCTGCTCTTGCCCTGACAGGTGGGGTCATCTCCACAGGGCAAATCTGAAGGGCGGGACTAGGGGGCACGTGGCAGCCAGCAGGGCCTCCCTGGGGCCCATCAGGGAAGTTGCTCTGCTACGTGTGCCGGTGTGGGAAGCCTGTGGGGCTCCCAGGGGGCCTCACCTCAGAGGGCCTGAGGACGTGCTGGGACTTGGGAGCTTTGACCCTGGCTGTAGCTGCTCCTTCATCTGTGAAGCTCTCCCCAGCAGTAGGAGGACATGGGACTCATCCCAGCAGCTTCAGCATGGTGTGACCCCCACCCCTGGGAGTTCACTGGGGAGCCTGGCGTAGGACAGAGGGTCCAGAGCTCTGAGCTGCGCTGGGATGTGGGAATTAAACAGCAGGTGTCCAGCGGGGGCAGAGGCGCCTCCCTACAACTAGGGTCACTCAGTCACCCAGTGTCCTGTGCGATGCATCATTTCTTCGAGCATGAAGCCACCAGGGGACCTTCATGCGTAAACTCCATGTCCCACTGCAAAAGGCACTTGGTGTGACCGCCACCAGGCTGCCGGGACATCTGCCTGGGAGATGCAGCTGGCGCAGCTCTGAGAAGAGGCCCTGCTGACCTCCTGTCTGAGTCCCACAGGCGCAGGCTCCCTTCTTGGCTGCAGACACGCCCCACCCTTCTGCTGCCTGCACACCACTTTCACCACAGGGCTGTCCCTCACAGTACCGGTAACAAGGAACCATGAGCAGTGTGAACACTCAGCGCCCGGGAAAACGTAAATGGCAACGAACTGGCACCATAAAGCATCTCAGGGCCACTTAGAGGAATACCAGGAGGAATACTGTCTGGTGGTGAAACGACACTACAACATGTTACAACCCTGAAAACGTCACACTAAATTCACAGAGGCCGGAAGAAAGTAGCGTAGAGGGCGCTGGGGCTGGTGGGGACGCAGCTTGCTGGGGGCGATGAAGCAGCTGGGAAGTGGGTGTGGCGCTGGCCGCAGCACTCTGTGGACACACTAATGCCACTGAAGCGAACATTTAAAAATGGGTCAAATGTCGGTTTTGTGTTACATGTATCTTACCACGATAAAAAGTTCTGGTCGAACAGGAGAGGCAGGCGCACAGTGTGACAGACTGAGGAAGACACCGTGTGCTTGCAGACGGGTGAACACGGAGCCCCATTTCTGTGGAAAGAAAGCTAGACTCTACACCCCTGTGCACGTGTGTGTGAGCGTGTGTGGGTGTGTGGACACGTGTAAGTACAGAAATGTCTCCAGAAAGCCACATGCCTGTTCGCAGGGGTCTCCTTGGGTGTGCCAGGGGCAGCTGACTTTAAGGACGCCTGTCCTGTGCAAACACTGTCACCTACAACGACAAAAGCTGGAAGAAAAGAACATCAGATTCTGGCGAATTAGTGGGGAGGCGTGATGTGACTTGAAGCCTGTCATTTAGTGATCAGCACGCCTCTTTAAAGGGCCACTGGCCAAGCCTTCCCCGAGCTGCTTCCATGGCTCTCAGCTACATGCAGCCCAGCCAGGGAAGTGCTCTATCCGAATGAGGCGTGCTGTACGAAGGGACAGTGGCCCTGACAAGTCCCTCAGTCCCTGACATCAAGCAAAAGCTTCAACACACCGCGGGCTCACAAGCACCCTTTCTGACTGAGAAGAGGCGGCGCAAGTGGGCAGGCGGAGGCCGAGGAAGAAGTACGCGGTGCCTGCACTGCCCTTTAAGACAGAGGGTTTATTGGCCCCTGAAACTGCCCCCACGGGGGCTCAAGGCTAAAGCGGGGGGCTTGAGGCCGCAGCGGCAGCCTCACCGGTCCTTGAAGTTCGCCTTTCTCTTCTCCACAAACGCCAGCATCCCTTCCTTCTGGTCTTCCTGGAGAAAGGGAACAGAGGTGCACAGATGCACAGCCCGAGTCCCAGTGGGCCAGGTGTGCAGAGTGGGGGCGTGGCTCAGTGGCAGGACCAGGTCCCCTGCCCTAGCAGGGCTGGCCGGGGGATGGGTGCTTTCTCACACTCTCCCCGCCCCCACCCCTGGTGGCAGAACCACGGCTGGGTGTGTCCAACACTCTCCCATCCACAGACCCTCAGGTGCAGCACTGGGTCGTTCGCTGAAGGGTCACCTGACTCAGCAGTACCTGGGGCCTCACGAGGCAGGGGTCTAGACCCTACCTCTGCAGGCTTCCCTGTGTGCACATGTATGTGCACATGCATGCACACACATCTTCGCTTCCACAAGAGCCAGAGCCACTTTTTATCTCATTTTCTAAAACACCTAGTGTCACCTTTTGAATGACTATCAGAAGATTGATGTCCTTTCAGTCACTGGCAGAAATCCTAGACAGCCCTGCTGTAAACCCTGTTCCAAGTGACTGGAGTGACAGGAAATGATGGGTAATGGACTGCATTTAGGGGTTGCCTCCGAAGGCCTCTCCTGCCAGGAAATGGCCCTGCTCCGCCCGTCCTCCTGAACCTCCACTCCCTGACGGACCGCTGGCCCAGCCATGGGCACCAGCAGCTCTGCCCAAAGGGAGCAGGGTCCGACGGTGACGCTGACCAGGAAACCCCGCAGCTGCCACGGCTGCACCACATAGACCCTTCCCATGCACGTGTTCACTCACGGTAGCAAAGGTCGAATAGAAGAGTTTCTTCTCCAACTTGCTCCCCTCTGTGAGTGTCATTTCAAAGGCTGAAACAGAGAGCCTTGATGTTAGGGACTGAGAGGCTGGAGCTGGGAGCCCTTTCCTGTGGGGACAGAACACAGTCTCACAGCCCCACACAAGTACACCAACACGGCCCGGCCCCCAGCTCAGTTCCCTCCCGGAGAGGGTGGCGAGAAACTGTGCAAAGGGTGGAATGCAGACTCTGTCCAATTACAGAGCATCTGAGGCAGCCCATGAACCGTATTTTAACAGTATTAAAAACAATAATGGCCCTGGCTGGTATGGCTCAGTGAATTGAATGCTGGTCTGTAAACGAAAAGGTCGCCAGTTCGATTCCCAGTCAGGGCACATGCCTGGGTTGTGGGCCAGGTCCCCAGTAGAGGGCACATGAGAGGCACCCGCACATTGATGTTTCTCTCCCTCTCTTTCTCCCTCCCTTCCCTTCTCCCTAAAAACAATCTTTAAAAAAGTAACGATGAAGGATGAAAAGCAGAAGAGCCTCGGTGGCCCTGGGCTGGGCCATCTCTTACTGGCAGCACAGGGGGCCACGTGTCCTCAGGGAGGTAGAGCAGGTGCGGTGACCAGGCCTTACCAACACCCAGCAGCAGAACCTCCTCTTAAGTGTGCGCCCGATGCCCCACAAGTACCAGTTCACCCAGCCCAGGCCGGCAGAACCCTGAGGCGGCTGCTTTCCTGCAGATGGACAGGCTCAAGGGCACACGCCTGGCCCAGGCTCCTGTCTTCTCAACAGGCAACGCCGAGCAAACGGACAACTTCGCCCCAACTCGGAGAGTACACAGCCACGCTACAACTGTGAACTCTGATGGGGCTGCTGCACCGGTGGAGTGCCAGGCCCATCCCAGTTCCCCCGGGGCCCAGGGAGCCTGTGCCCCCTGGACCACCCTGCTGGCTATTCACCCGGCCCCTGACCAGCTGAGGAGGAGTTTCTGCACCCAGGCTCTGAGGGGCACTCTGTTTCTCAGGAGCCGACTTGTTTCCGATCAGAGGCCATCTGGGCCTTGTCCCTGCACACCACACCAGCACCTGTCCCTGTCTGTCCCTGAGGATGACATATGCTTGGTCCCAGCACCAGCGAGGGCTCAGAACATTTGGACAGAATCTGTGAGCGAGCAACTAGAAACCAGAGCTCTTCAAAGAGCTGCATTCGAAACACTGAAGGCCACAACAGTTTTTGTCCAGGACGGGCCCCGGAGCCCACAGGTCCTGGCGGCCTGTCCGTGCCCCCCCGGCACAGCCCTACCTGCGTTCACGGACTCTTTGGCCATCGCTGCTACGATTTTAGAATTGCTGGCAATTTTTTCTGCACACCGGATGGCTTCTTCGACCAGATGCTCAACAGGAAAGACTTTGCTGACAAGACCTGAACACGACATGGTGAAGGACACGAGGACACAGCACTGGCTACATTTCCCTCTGAGTGACAGTGACACTTCAAGAGTGGGGCACTCTCGGTGTTAACAAGGAGCTGCAGCAACACAGGGGAGGTTCCAACCGTCCCCAAAGTGGGGCGATGCCCACAGCTGGATGCTGTGGTCACTGGACTCTGACAGGCGGTCGCCGAGCAGCGGGGACAGAGCGGGCCTGCCAGGTCTCAGAGAGCCCAATCGCCACTGTGCACATTGAGCTTTGGGATATGATGTGGTTTAGTGTCATTCTGTAACCTGTGCGTATGTTTCAGCTGCTCTTTTTACACATGGGATGTCAACAAAGGTGGCAGTCCCCTGGGTTGTCGGGACCCCCGAAAGGAGGAGCTCTGGAGGAGACCCCTCCCCCTCCCCACGAGGGACTCCACGGGGCACCCCCAGACATACCTGCTTCCTTGGCGTCCTGAGCTGAGATCCGATCTCCAGTGAGGACCATCTCCATGGCCAGAGACTTTCCGACAGCTCGGGTCAGCCTCTGGGTGCCTCCCGCACCTGCAGGGGCAGGAGGCTGCAGTTCTGAGGGGCCAATAACAGGCTTCTTGGGTGGGGTGAGGCAGCCAGCAGACCGGGAGGCAGGAGACCCGAGAAACACCCCACGCTCAGCCCCCCACCTGGCACCTCTGTCCCCTGCGCCAGTGCCTCTCACTTGGGAGTCAGAGTCCAGATGGATGCACAGAGCTTGTCGCTTCTAGCCTCAGGCCTGGCCGGGGGGCCTCCTCTGATCCCACTGCCCTTCAGGGTCTGGGCTGAGGGCAGGGCCTGGTCTCCTGGCACACTCTAAATGTGCCCTTCTGCCCCGGCACTCTGCCGGTGCCAGCCTACAATGCTCCCCACTATGTGCCCCCATACCCACCCCCCAGCTCGAAGGGGAACAGTCTGCCCAGCCATCTGCCCCATGGTGAACCCCAGGCACGAGAAGACCACTGAGGGGGATGCCTGCAGTGCAGCAGGCTCAGGCCCTGCCTCACTGACGTGGAGACCTGGGCACTGGGACGGGAGAGCCCAGTGGTCCGTGCAGCTAGTGGGGGCTGCCCTTGCCTGCAGCCATCGGGGACATGCTGTCCTGCCCACCCCAGCTGGCTTGGGAGACACCGTAGGCTCCAGGCTCTACTTGCAGCACAGAGACCTCGTGGGGACATAAACCCGGAGCCCTGGTCAAGCGGGCCCCAGGGGCAGAGGTCACACTGCTGGCCCATTGCTCCTGTTGACCTCTGTGTGAGGGGGTCTGATTTCCTGTGCTGCTGAACTTGGGTGAAGCCATAAACTTGCTCTGGTCACTGTAACATGAGCAGATGTGACATGTGTCACCTCTGGGCACAAGCTCTCAGGGCTGGCCCTTGGTCACCCTGTTCCAAGCTTGTAACCTACATGGACCCTAAGCCAGTGTGTGGTTAGGCCCTCCTACCAATGTGTGACACGGGATCTGGTCCGTGACCTCCCTGGCCATCTGTGAGAGTGTTGTGACCACTTATATTAAGTGTCCTGGGGGCAGAGGGAGCACTGCCTGTCCAGTGCCAACATGACAACCCCCAGCCCCTCATCACAGGGAAAAGCCCTCAGCCCCTATGAGGTGGGCAGACTCTGGGGAGTGACCTGAAGAATGTATGCCAGAGGTGTCCCCGCTCTTTACCTGGGATGGTTCCCAGCAGGATTTCTGGCTGTGCAAACTGGGCTTTCTCTCCAGCATAAATGATGTCACACATCATAGCAAGTTCGCAGCCGCCACCAAGCTGCAGAACAGGAGGCATCACCAGGGGAACCCCTCCATAAAATCACTCTACTTGCTTATTTCAGTATTCTGTTACAGTGAAACACAGTCTGGGGCACAGCACACGCTAACACTGCCGTGCAAGGTTAGTTCAGCATTCCCATGAACAACCCACCGCTGGCCAGTGCTGCCCAGACCTGTGCAAAGGGCCAGACAACAAACCCTTTGGCTTTGTGGGCCCTCAGGTCCCTGCTATGGGGCTTCGGTGAACCAGTGGGCGTGGTTGTCCCAATAAGCTTCCCTCGCTGACCCTGGCTTAACCCAAGGGAGCTTTATTGAGTAGTCACAGACTGAAATGTGACTTCTCTATGGGCTACAGCCAGCCCTGCCCCTCTGAGAGGTCTGCACACCTGCGGGAGACTCCGAAGCATCACACAGAGGACACAGAGCTTTCAACAGCAGCTGTAAGGTTAAAGGTGCCATACAGGTTGGAACGTCATTAAAGCTGCACAAACGCCAACACGTGCACCCTCAACGCAGGGGAGGGGAGGAACGTTTGGGGAGTCACGGAGCTCTTTGTGATCACAGGGGCCCGCTGACGAGCACAGATGCTGAAACACCTCCTCTCTTCACAGTCCCTGGCTCTGCAGCACGAGTGGGAAAGGCCTGCTGGCCTGGGGACTAGCCTCCGGCCTTTTCCAAGTGAAACCCAGTGGAAGCCCTCACAAGCACGGTTCCATGAGGGTCCCTGAGTGGGAGGGGGCTCAGCTGACTTACCGCGTAGCCGTTGACAGCAGCTATGACTGGCTTCCTGACCCGGGTGAGTTGGTCCCAGTGGCTCAGGAACCCACCGGAGTAACAGTCCTGGAAACTTTGGTTCTGCATTTCCTTGATGTCAGCTCCGGCTGGGGGAGACAAGCCCCGTCACCAGAGCACAGAGACTCCACAGCAGCTCCCGAGAGTCTGCCATGAGCAGACCCCGGGGCTCCGTCGGACACCTGCATGTGGCGATACACTGTGCTATGTGTTCACAGAGGTGCTACAGAGGGACTATGGGACCAGAAATGGACTTGAGGTGGACTCAGAGAAGGCTGGGCTTCTCCGTGGGTCGCGTGAGCCCTCAGCACACAGCACCTGACTGTGCAGGCCCTGGGCTGCTGAGTGAATGGACTGTGCTGGCAGAGCAGCTCATCCGAGCAGCTCCCCAGCCCTTCCCACATCACGGGCACATAAACCCTGAGTTGTAGGAGTTTTTCAGATGCTACCCCACCCATGTAAGTCTGTCTGCAACACCATACACTGTGGGTATGACCACGGTCAGACCTGGGTGACCTGCCACCATGCGGCTCCCCACACCTGCGAACACCTTGTCCCCGCCCGTGAGGACAATGGCCCCCACGGCTGGGTCCTCCTCAAAGGCCTTCATCGCCTGGTTGAGTTCCCTGATCAGCCCGTTGCAGAGTGCGTTGAGTGCTTTGGGGCGGTTCAGTTGGATGAACCCCACGTTGCCGTCCTTCCCCTTCTTTTCTGTGATAATGTACTCAAAGTGAGCACCTGGGGCAAGAAGAGAAAAGGAGATTTTCTTATTTGTTTAGGCACCACACTAGGGGGATGTGTCTCCGTCAGCGGACAGAGTGACTATGACCAGTCCATGGTGGCTGCAGCATGCAGCTCCCCACCATGTGGGTGGCCTTTGCACCACTCTCTGCTTCTACCAATGTTTGGGCCTGTTCTTAAGTTAAAAAGAAAAAAACACACACAAAGCCCAGCAAGGAACAGCAGCCCACTGCAATCTTCCTTCTGAATGCCTCCGTCAGCAGAGAGGCTGCCTGGGATTCAGCAGAAACTGAGCGGGACTCGTTCTTTCAACAAATGCCTAGGAGAAGGGAATTAGCTGGGAACAAAACGGAGCTCTGGCTTTGCTAGGGGCACACACAGGGCAGGTGGCGTGCACCGCTCGATGGGACGTGGGGTCAGCAATACAATTAGCGAGGTCAAGAGGTGAGCACCTGCCTGTCGGAGTGGCTGCTTTCTGGGACAGGGAACACAGGGATTACAGTCCCTGCCCCGAGGGTGTGCTGGGGCGCACCTTGTCGAACGGGTAGTGTTGGGCGGCAGCGCTCCTGTCACGAGACCCGCGCAGGATTGCAGGGTGCCTATTCCGGGGCGGGGGCGGGGGGTGGTGGTGGCGGCGATCAAAGAGAGCTTGGGGTCAAACCGACATAACTTGGTACTTGGGTCGTGAACCAGGCACAGGGGTGAGAGAAGAAGGCCGGGCAGGGCCCGCGACGCCACAGGAGGACGGGAAGGGGCGAGGGCTGGCTGGACCACACGGCGACCACCTGTAATTCCAGAGGCGCCGCCTGCGCCACGCGGCCCCGAGTCCTCAGGGCTCGGCGAGTACGGTGCTGTGTCGGCCCCACCAGCACTCACCCGAGGCGAAGGGGCGCCGCACCGCGCAACTGAACCCGGGGAGCAGCGGGCCGCGGGCCCGGGACAGCAAGACGCGTAGGGAGGCCATGGCGCTTAGGGACAACTGGCCCCGCCCGCGGCCCGCGAAGCTGCCCCGCCGTGTCCGGCAAGGCCCGCCCCGCTTCGCAGGCAGGCACCGCGAGATCGCGCCCGGGAAGCGGAAGGGACGTGAGGAGACTGGGCGGGGCTGCGAGGCGGAGGGAAAGGACAGAGGAAGGAGATGCTGGGTGGGCTGGAGGTTAAGGGGCCGGAAGCGTCTGTGATGTCGGACCCCCACTGGGCCGGCTGCCAGGTGACCCCCAGTGCTAAGAAGTAGTCCTGAGGCATCTGACGCGCAGACCCGTCGAGCCCCGCCATACGGTAGGGGTCGGTCCGCGCGTGGACCCAGCGCCACCTTCCTAGGACCGCGCTGCTTCCCACCTGAGAACGCCCGCCAGTGCCTGCGCCTCAGCGCCCACGGGCGATCGTCGGCAACTTGGGCGGGCCCGGGTCCGGTACTCCAGGCATGGCCGGAGGGGCCCCCAGGGGAACACAACCCGCGCGTGCGGGCCCGCAGCTTCTGGCCAACGCCGCGCCCACGGCCCGGCAGCGTCGCCCCCTTTCCTCTCCTGATCAGTGGTGGGCGCTCGCCCGGCCTTCTGCCCTGGTCCCATCTTTTTCCCGGGTGTCTGAGGGGCAGGTACGTGGCCCCCCACTTCCCAGGTGTCGACCTCCAGCCACACCTCGGTTTCCCGGAGGCCCGGACTGGAGCTCGCTCCGGCCGTCGGGCCCACGAACGCAAACACAGAGCTCTGTGCGGGCGGAACACAGCCTGCGACCCTGGGATCCGCGCTCAGCCCCAGCATTTCCCTCCCCTTCCCCTGTCAGTGGAAACCAGGTGAACGTGCGGTACGGAGAGTTGAGTGCTTCGACAAGGAAAAGGGAGACATCCCTCATCTTTATTTCTCTCTTTCTTTTTTGCTCCTCTGCCTGTCTCGTGGCCCAGAGGCGCAAGGTAACTGAGGAACATTAAACAATTCATATCACTCTGAAATGTATGTATCGGTCTAAATGGAACAGGCATGAAGCACAATACTGATTTTTTACATCGGCAACTAGGTAGCTATTAATACTAGATTGTGAATAGTTTCGTTTTTTACGAAAATAAGATTTTATTAAATTTCAGCAATGAAAATTTTAATTTATGTAAATGATTGTCATTTATAACTTTAAAGTGTTTGGACGTGTAGTATCAATCCCCTGATTCGTTTTCTTGCTCAGGCTTTGCAAATGCTGGGCTGGAGATGAACGAAAGACGCCCCCTGCAGACGGGAGGCAAAACTGATATTCTTTTTTTTTTTTTTTTAAGATTTTATTTATTTATCTTTAGAGGGGAAGGGAACTGAAGGAGAGAGGGAGAGAAATATCAATGTATGGTTGCCTCTTGTGCGCCCCCTGCTGGGAACTGGCCTGCAACCCAGGCATGTGCCCTGACTGGGAATTGAACCGCAGTTGTTTGGTTCGCAGGTCCACGCTCAATCCACTGAGCTACACCAGCCAGTGCCAAAACTGATATTCTTAAGTAAGAAATAATGAAATTCAAACCAGAATTCGATGTTCAGCAAAAACTCTTTACAAAGCTGAAGATAGAATAAAGACATTTTCATGAAAGAGAGCCATTACCAACAACCCTTACTAAAGGGGCCTCTGTGTTAGCGCGACAGGCGGCCCAAGCGAGGCAGCCCGATGTGAAGGAAGTTTTTCCAACACCCCAGGGCTGGTGTTGAGGTCAGATGGCTGCTGTCCTCCCTGAAGTAATGTACGGACAAAAACACATGTGACAAAGCAAAAGCAAAAATGTATAAACTGGACTCCACCAAAATTAAAAACCGATTCAAAAGACAAAATGAAGAGAGTGAAGTGTGAGTGCAGGGAGAAGGCTGGTGCATTGGGGGAAGAGGCTCTAAGGGTGATAAATGGTAATTGATGAAAATACAAGACATAGAACTTGAAAAAATGAAAGCGAAGACAACCCACATAATGGGAGAAAATTTCTGCAAATCATATATCTGATAAGGCTCTTGTGTCCGGAATATATAAATTACACTTTGAACTCCGTAATAAAAAACAAACCAATTAAAAAAGGGGCAAAGGATTGAACAAACATTTCCCTAATAAAGACATATAAGTGGCTAAAAAGCACATGAAAAGATACTCAACATCCTTAGTCATTAGGCAAGCGAAAATCAAGACCTCAATGAGATACCCCTTCATAGCTACCAGGATGGCTGCAACTGAAACACCAGACTATGCTAAGGGTTGGTGAGGGTGTGGAGAAACTGGAGCCCCCATAGGCCACCAGTGGGTGTGTCAAAGGAAGCAGGCACTTTGGAAACATGTCTACATACAAGTTTTACATGACTGTTCATGGCAGCACCATTCATGATAGCCAAAGGGGGGAAAATTGTCCATCACTCAGGAATGGATGAACAGAACGTGAGATATCCATACAATGGGTGCATGAGAATATACAATGGAATGTTGTTTGGTAGCAGAAATTAAGCATACTGATACATACATGCATGCTACACACTATGATGTGGATGTACCTTTAAAACATGCTGAGTGAAAGAAGCCACCAAGAGTATGATGCCATGTGTATGAAATGTCCAGGACAGGCAGCTCCGTGGAGAGAAAGGGGACAGTGGTTGCCAGGGGCCGCAGATGTGCTGTGGAGCACGGTTAAAGAGTAGGCAGTTTCCTTTGGGGGATAGGAATGTTCCGAGCTTGACTGTGTACATACGCTGTAAAATGGTGAACCGTACACTTTAAGTGGGTGAAGTGTGTGGTATGATAATTCTAATCTGTAAGGCTGTTTACAAACAATGAACAGCCTGATTTCGTTAGACCACCTGGGCAGTGTCACGAGTAGCTGTAGCCTCATTACCACAGGTGGTCCCCAGCATCAGGAAGAGCTGTGACTTTGTGCCAGTCAGATTGAAACGAGGTATGTCCTTGGTGTGTTGAAGCTGCTGCTGGAGGCCTCAGACACGGAAAAATGGCCCCGCGCTGACCAGGGCCACATGAATCTCCTGCTTCAGAGCACATTGTTGAGGATAACAGACCCCGTTGCTGGTTGGAGTGCTGGTCACAGTGCTGGTCGCAGCTCTGTTTGGCCCAGGCAGTGGTGCAGGATCCAGGGGATGGCGGGGCCTGATGATCCCCTCGCACCTCCTGGGGCCTTAGGTGCTCCCTCCACAGGTATCACAGCTGTTGCCCTCTCTCCATCCATAAAATTAGCGCGTCACTTTCAGTTGTGTAACTGTTTTCTCCAGTCTCCCCCTACCCGCACCCAAGCCTCCGATCCAGGTGTGGTCAGGTGGGAGTGGGATGGGGCATTTTTACCCTTTGGCTCATGTGGGCCACCGTGGGGAGACTGGAGCAGGCGCCCAGCTAAGTGGTCCCTGCCTTCCTAGAGTAGGAGAGTGTCAGTCGACAAGAGCCCCAGCTGGTGTGGCTCAGTGGATTGAGTCGAAAGGTTGGCGGTTCTGTTCCCATCAGGGCATGTGCCTGGGTTGCCAACTCACGGTGACACCATGAGCCTGGAGCAGAGGGTCAGCTGGTACTGTGGAGAACAAAGAAGGAGCTAACCTAAAAAAAAAATTAGAAAAAGCCATAACCGCTAACGATGCTAGGCTTGTATTCCAAGAAGATAAGAAAAGCAGGGTAAACAGAGCTGACTTGGCAGATAGCCATCTGGACAGTTGCCCTAGCCTTCTGATCACGAGCTTCTCCGACCAATTACCAAAAAGAGCACGAGCCTAGCACGGGTAGTCCAGCCAACCACAGTATTGTACATGTGCTGGACATGCAGTCCGGCAGCCAATAGCTAACTGCCACATCTGCTTCTGTAAAATGCTTGCTTGCTCACTTCCCTAGAAAAACCCCAGCTGTGAGTGTTAGGGGCGCAACTCTCATTTGCAGCTCTAAGGAGCACTGTGTCTCCAGACTCGTTCGGAGAATTCGCCCCTGTGCAGGTAAAATTTTGGCCAATAAAGTAACATCTTTGAAACCCTGAAAGTCTCCGACATTTGTTCTCGCGATTGGTGGATGCTACAGTACCTTGTCTAGGGCTCATTGCAGGACAGGCACGGGCTGACTGTAAAGGACAGGAAAGCCTAAACAATGACACAGGAGTTTCAGAGGCAACAGAGCCTGCCTGAGGACAGCAACACTGCCCTTGAAAGGAGTGGTGGCAGCCACCAGCCACATGGAGGGAGGGCCGAGGTCCCATGCAGCTGGTCTACTTGGAGCAGTCAAGGCCCATGCAAGGAGGCCCCCTTCCCTGCGGGAAACCAACCGTGCAGAGGGGTGTGCTGATTTCAGGGGGCACTTACCCCAGGTGTACTGGAGAGAGACCCAGAGACCGGTGGCCAGTTTGCTAAGCTCAGGAAAGTGTCCCCAGTGGTAGACCAGACACCTGGGACATTGGCAGCAGCCCAGTAACCCCCTGGGCTCAGCTAAACCTTGGGGTAACATGGCCCAGGCTTATAGGGAACCCCTGAGGAAGGACACCCTCCCAACCAGAGACTGCTTCAGACAATGAGGGATGAAGTTCCAAGAGGAGGACTGCCCCCTTTGCAAAGTAGGGCTGATAGGGGACTCAAGACTTGGGAAATTTTAGCTTAAGGTAAAAAGTTCGAAGTCCAGACAAGTAATGTGTATGTTAAAGCTTTTGTTTCAGAAACTACAGATAAGGTCCACCCTGGCTCCTGGGAAAACAGCCGACCTCCTGGGGCACTGCTAGACACTACCGCCTGGGGACAACTGGAGGCATCCAGGCCTTTGTGTTCCAGGGACAGACGACCCCTCACCTGCCCCCGCCAACTGCTAACGGCCCAGGAGAGGAATGTTGCAGCTTCTGAATCTCAAAGCCCGCATCGCACCTTGTTTATCTCCCCCTGCCCCGCCCCCTTATAAAAGGTCTGGCCTGGAAAGAAAAGACAAGATGGTCTGGTAGAGTATGAACCCACCATGGCCGGCCAGCTGAATAAAGCGCCCTTAAAAGATTCAATCGCGGTCATTGCTTATTGGTTTTGCTGGTGTCTTTTCCGGTTACAGGGCCAGGGTGGCTGCAGTCCAGACACGGGCTGTTTCACCGGCTGCCCAGCGGGCCCCTCCTCCTTAGCTGTGGGATGTCAGGCTGAGTGGGAAAGCCAGGCGTCAGGCAGTCAGCTTTTTGGAGAGCTGGCCCTGGGCCCAGAGCTTTCTGGGAGGTGGTGCTGCTCACCCGGGACCCACCTCAGGATCCCACAGCCACGGGGGCTCCTCCCGGGACTTTGCGCTCCTTTTGCCTCCGCCTGGTGATGTGAAGTGGTCCGGTGGGCGCCTCCAGACGCGCGGTGGGCCTCGTGGGCCCCGCACGCTCCGCCATGGAAGCT
>PVKM010033320.1:0-16054 GCA_004027735.1 Carollia perspicillata
CTGGGGTTTTCATTACTCAAGCCGGGCCAATAGAGTACAGTTAGTCCTCTAACTGTTGCCTTGCGTCCCAGGTCCCCCTACCACTCCACCCACTGCTGTCCAATGCAGTGGCCTCAATTACAGTTTGGGTCACGTGAACAACTGCTTCCCCTCTCTGGGCCTCGAGACCCATGATGAATGGAAGCACTTAATGACTTCTCAAGTCTCTTTCCTGGTAATCTGCTGTGACTCTCTAGGGTTATCACTGAAGCCCAGAACAAGGGTATTGATTTTATTTCAGTTTCATTTTTCAAAAACAAATGTCACCTACGCCTTTAAGGAGGAGAGAGAGATAAGGGGAGCTCAAAGAGAGGTGGATGAAAAGCCAATGGACGAAAGCCAGGTTAAGGCAACTGATCAGCAGAGCTTCTACTACCTTACTCCAAGAGACTACTAAAAGGTGGTTTACGCTGTAAGCCTGTCATCCCCCACCCCTTACTAAATGACAGTGCCAAATACCTCTAGGACCTGGAGACCTGACCTCCCTCATGGCATGCCTCAAGTGCTACAGAATCCTAAATTCTCTTTTGAATCCTCAAAAAAAAAAAATTGACCCTGGCTGGTGTGGCTCAGTGGATTGAGTGCTGGCCTGCGAACTAAGGGTCGCTGGTTTGATTCCCAGTCAGGGCACATGCCTGGGTTTCAGGCCAGGTCCCCAGTAGGGGGCATGTTAGAGGCAACCACACATTAATGTTTCTGTCCCTCTCTCCCTCCCTTTCCCTCTGTCTAAAAATAAATAAATAAAATCTTTTTTAAAAAGTGAAATTATGCTTGGTCTACTCTTACCGTTTAAGGTAGCTTATCTCATTCTAGTTTGTTACGACCTGTACCTCTTGTTAAAAGAGATTTTATTTATTCATTGTTAGAAAGACAGGGAGGGAGGAAGAAAGAGAGAGAGAAACATTGATTAACTGCCTCTCGTATGTACCCCAACAGGGGACTTAAGATGCAACCCAGGCATGTGCCCTGAGCAGGAATCAACTGAGTGAACTTTCGCTTTAAGGGATGACCCCCAACCAACTGAGCCACATCGGTCAGGACATCACCTATACTTCTTCATCCACTTACCACAATGGCTCGCCAGAATATTCTTGCTGGTCTCTAGATCTATTTAGGGCTAATTAAACCTCCCCTTGGTCAAGACTGAGGTTTTCACACTCATTCCCTTTTGTAAAACTTAAAAAAAATCTCTTTCCATGTCTAAGAACAAGTATTTCCTTTGACCAGCTTTGGCATTTGCTGAAGTTTGTCTTGCGGTCCATGGTGATCCTCCCTGACTGGAGGGGATGAGAAATGCTAGGGGCCCCTAACACGTTGGGAGATCTCACTATCCAATACTCTATAGAATGGATGGACCTTGGTTGGGCAAATTCTTTAACTTCTCTCACCTCTGTTTCCTCATAAGATGCATATAACAAAAGAACCTACCTCCTAGGGGTGTTGTGACAATTAAATGAATTAATATATACAAAGTTCTTATAAAAGTCAGTGCCTGGTCTACAATAAGCACTCAATAAATGTTATACTATTACAATTGATAATAAGCACTCAATAAATGTTATACTATTACAATTGATATTACTAACCATGTGGTAACTCATTTTATTTTTTTATCCTCACTAGAGGACATTCTTACTGATTTTTAGAGCGAGGGGAAGGGAGGGAGAAAAAGAGGGAGAGAACCATCAATGTGAGAACAAAACATCCATCAGTTGCCTCGTGTGCGCCCCAACCAGGCACTGAACCCGAAACCCAGGCATGTGCCCTGGTTGGAAATGGAATCCTTGATCTTTTGGTTTACAGGATGATGCTCCAACCAGCTGAGCCATGCCCTCCAGGGTCCACGTGGTAACTGTTTTAAATAAAAAGTTTGATTAAACAGAATGCACAGTTCCTTCACTATATTTAGGAGCAGAAACTTGGAGGTAAAATGGCAGGAGGAGGCTATCCAGAACACAGTGATCTTTGGTGCCATCATAGCTGTTTCTAGCAGAAGTGTCTCTTGAGGTCTCAGGGTCCTTACAGGGTTGTAAGTCCCCAGTCACTCTGGGCTCAGCTCAGCTGGGAGCTGTTCATGGGGGGAATCCCCCAACTGCCCTGTGCTTTCTTCCCAGCTGCATGAGAAGTTTGACCGTCTGAAGAAACTCCACCAGGACGAGAAGAAAAAGCTGGAGGATAAGAAGAAATCCCTGGATGATGAAGTGAATGCTTTCAAACAGAGGAAGACGGCGGCCGAGCTGCTCCAGTCCCAGGGCTCCCAGGCTGGAGGCTCGCAGACTCTGAAAAGGGACAAAGAGAAGAAAAAGTAAGTGGGAGGCTGCTGTGGAGTGGTGGCTTCTTTCTCCTCCTGCTCATTCCCTCAGGGTGGGCTGGAGGCTGAAGAGGCCTCGGGGATGGTGAGCAGAGGTGAGCTGTGGACTTCAGCCAGTTTGGGTACCTATAACTGGTCTCAGTGTCCCCGCAGGACCTTCGGATACCCTGAATTCGGAGAACTGAGAGTAAGTTGTAGAGGCCTAGGCCCTCTGTTTGGCCTGCTTAGGAAAGTCCTGCAAAGCCAGGTAGGAAGAGAGGGAGGGAAGGGAGCGGAAAAGCAAAAGGGCTGTGAGAGAGTAGAAAGAAGGGAGGAAACAATGAGTGCCGCAAAGTTATAAGAAAGAGACGAACAAAAAGGGGCAGACAGAGGGTAGTGGGAGAGAGTCTTCACGGAAACCTTGGGGTACGCTCTCCCTGAGAGGTCAGAGCTGATTGGACTTACAGGCCTGCTTTGTCATCCTATGGCTGAGGTGTTTGCCTCTCCGTGCCTGCAGGCCAACCCTCTCTCTGCCTCAAGTTCTCACCAGCTGCCGCCAGCAGTTTAACTGCTGCTGTCAAAGGCTGTAGCCCAGTTCTGGTTTCTCACCCCTTTGCTATCCATCCTCTCGACTGTTTAGTTGTTTCTGGCCTGGGGTACTGAGAACTTGGTGGGGATCCCTCAGATGCTGGTATACTCTGGGTGCCCCAGCCTCAACCCGGGAAATGATTTTACCATCTGTCTCTCTTCCCTGGTGTTTGGGAAGGCAGTATAGCATGGGCTCCTGATTACCATGGGGGCCAGTTATCCTCACCCACCTCATTCCTCATCCCAGAACCAGAGAAGAGAAGAAAAGCATATCTGATGGGACCTATACAACAGCAGGAAAAGACCCACTGGTCCCTTGTGCTCTGTAGTTGTACAGTGTGACTCGGGAAGCCCTCAGATGGAGTGTTAGGCAATGTCCTTAGTGAAGGGGCTTGGGGATCTGAAAGATGTCCACGGTCATCACCCTCTGTTCTTAGCCACTTGTTCCTGACTCAGTTATCGGATATTTGGCAAAAGAAGGAAACATCTTCCTTTCCTCTGTGCCTGGCTTATCACTTAGGGAGAAAGTAGTGACTTTGATACAGCATTAAAATATTTTGTATTTGAAGGCACTCAGTTTTGCAATCTGATTATTCTTGATTCAAAAGTATAATTTGAACATTTTCACCAGTTAGTCTAGACATTTGTGTTACGGAACCATAACGATATATGTCAAATTCACTGATTAATTAACTCTTTTTGGTATTATTTGATGGATAAAGTTCAGCTAGCCAGGAAAAACGTCTCTTTGGGAACCCTGTATATTAACTGATCTGTCATGGTGTGTTAGTTGTGCCAGCAGGCATGGATTCCTATTTTTAAGATCAGAAAAGTCTAAATTTGTCTTCCAGCTGTAACCTGCTGCCTCCATAGCCCCGTGGCATTCATTAAGTCAGTCCCTGGGGTAGTTTCACAGCCTGCTCGCGGGAATTAGAAGATTCATTTGTTCGGATCCCACTGACAGACACTAAACTATAAATATTCTCTGTTCTGCTATTAGTGGAAGTTTCTCCCAGACCAGGTTTTTCCTCAGTTGCCTCAAATTACTTGACGCCCTCCCACCACCCCCACCCCCGCCAACCCCAGGCAAAAGACTCTCTCTATAGTCTCCAGGAATGTCTGGGGATGGTGATGGTACCCTTTTCCCATTCTGAGTGGGTGAAAATCTTACTAGCATGTGACTCCTCATGGTAGGAATAAGGACCTGACAGAACAGGATATCCTCTTCATACTTCCAGATGTATGAGCGGCCCCTGACCTGGGCTTCTTATATAATTCCTTAAACAGTTAGCTAACTTCTGAAATACCCATTGTGAGGCCTGTGTCACTGTGGTCCCAGAGGGATAATGGCAGTGGTGGGGTATGAGGGTAGAAGTGGTGATAGTGGCATTTCCGAAAGAGAGATGGTGGTTGGCTATAATAGAGTCACGTACTTAGAATTTCCATCGGTCGCCTTTAGAGGTCAAGAAAGAGTACCTGTGTTTCAGGGATCCCTACCAGGCCGCCCTCCCCCCCTCCCCTCCTACTCCTCCTAACCTCCTTTGACCTCTAACTCCTCATTGTTTGTGTGAACTCATAATATTTGATTTCTCCTCAAGTTCGCTCCATCTTCATCAGCTCTTACTGTTTTACAGTTAACTCTGCTGTTTGCTGCATGCTGCATGAGACCCAGGGTCCTGGTAAGCTTTATTAACTCTAAATAGAACTGGCGGTGGCTTCTAGGACACGTCTCCCCAAATCCCACCCCTCCTCAACACACGTATCTAATCATAAAACAAGCTGCTTCATTGTCCTAACTGGTTTCCTCTTGTGACTTAGAATATGAAGAAATAGTCTGATGTGGTCTCAAGTGTACATGTGGAATGTTTCCCTGCCTGATTAAAAGTGGGGTGTTTTCAGACTTCTGCTGAGAGAACAGCTGGGTAGCAGAGGTAGATCAATATTTGAGGTTCGGTTTTGGTCATTTCTTTCTTAAAGAGCATCAGGCATTACTTTCAAAATTAACTAGACTGCGGTGAAGAGGGAAATTGTCGGGCTTAGCAGCCCTGCTTTGCAGTTGTCATGGCGGCATTGCCCTCCCAGGTTTGGGAATGGGCTGAGCGAACAGAAACTTGCTTCTCTGTTTCCCTCTGGGGGCAATTTCTTATCCAACGAGTTGAAGTTCTCCAATTTTTTTTGGCTTTGTATGCCCCCAAAACTATAGTGAAAGTGGAAGAAACTAAGAGCTCTCACATATTATAGAGTTCCTTACATTCAATTCTACAAGTACCAGTTTCATGAACACCTACCTTTGGTGAGATGGGTTGCTTAGTGCTATGCGTTATGTCTACAGAAGGGAATAAAGCAGTTCTGGCATCACGGCATTTATAGGTTGACTATAGCAATGAAGAAGCACCTGTTCTAGGAGACTCAGGTAGTAGATAGTGAGGGAACATAAATACATTTGATTTCACACAATGAAGCTTATTACTATTGTTTAAACTTTACCAGAGAAACTTTCAAACAGGAACATAAGGAGAGAGAGGACGGCAGAGTGCAGCCCAGTCACCCACAACCCCGCCCCTGAACAACTGTCAACGCGGGGCTGGTCCTGTTTCATCTATTACCCCAAACCTGCTGGATTATTATAAAGCAAAACTCACATTATTTCATCTGTAAATACATGAGCATGCATTTTTAAGAGATAATGATCCTTTAAAACAAAGAGCCGTGGCTGGCGTGGCTCAGTGGATCGAGCCCCGGCCTGTGAATCGAAAGGATCACCAGTTGGATTCCCCGTCAGGGCACTTGCCTGGGATGTGGGCCAGGTCCCCAGTTGGGGGTGCATGAGAGGCAAGCAATCCATGTTTCTCTCTCATATAGATGTGTCTCTACCTCTCTTTCTCCCTCCCTTCCTCTCTAAAAGTAAATAAATAAAATCTTAAAAAAAAACATGGCCACAGTGCCACCTACAAAATTAATAATTCATTAACATAAAATTCCCAGTCAGTGTTCAGAATACCCCACTTGTCTCATAAATGCCTTCGCATTTGGTTTGTTTGGATCAGGGATATAAAATATTAAGGGCTTCTCCCCACTCACCCATGCAGCTTATGATGTAAATGGAGAACCTGCTATTCATCACCAAACTGAGAGCTGCAGCTATTGCACCGGGGACTTTAGGCAGCTGGCAAAACATCCTATTTTCAAGCAAGTCCCAGAGAGGAAGTCCATGGAGGCATCTGAAACATAAGGCCCATGAAATTGGGCCAAAGGAAACAACCCTAAAAGAACAATGAAACAGTTTATTGTCTAGCCTAATGGCAGAGTTTTTAGAGTCCCTGTTAGTTGACTGGAATTGAGCAGCAGATTTCCATTCAGGAAGACGATCACTTCCTAAACTGTCTTCTGTGGTGGGCCTGGTGCGTTGCAGCGTGCCTGACACCTGTAGAAGCTCAGTTCATGTGTGTCCTCTTTGTTCCCCCATTTTAATGAGGAGAGTAGAAAAGATGTATTCTGTTAAGTTAGATCTCAGTTACTGAGGCTGAATTAATATGGCTTGACACAATTTGGTTTACATTTCCCTGAGTAAATCATTGTTAGTGGCCATTACTGAAATGAATTCTGGCAAAACTATAATTAAAGCCTTACTTTATAAGTGAGAGGCAATTAGCAAACAGCGGGAACAGCCAACCTCAACCCAAGGAGGTTGAGTTTTTTCCTGGCAGGCTTCTCCCCAGAAGACCACAAAAGCAGTTCCAAACCGAATAGGGGAGGGAGGCCTTGGCTCTGTGGAACCCCAAAGCAGCAAAGGCAGCCTATTCCCTCCCCAAAGCCCTCATTCCTGGGGCGGCGGATCACAAAGGCCACCTCTCAGTAAGGAGAGTGAGGCTCACTGTTCCTTACTGGTCTTGAAATTGCTTGAGACACTACTTGTGGTTGTCTGAAACTGTGAGACAAATAATTCTTCTGTGACCTGTACACAGTTGTAGGTACTGTAGCTCAGTGGTCACTGGCCCTCAACTCTTGGAGGCTGCACGGTATATGCAACAGTGTACATGTATCAAAATATGTCAGCCTTCCTGAGAAGCCCAGAACATAGGCTATCGCAGTGTTGTTTAGGTTTCCCTTTCTCTGGCAAGTAGACAAAAAATCAAATAAGAGATGAGCATTCGTATAACATCCTAATACTTTTCAAAGTGTTTTTTTTTTTCCATATGGTATCTCACTTTAGCCTCACAACAATCCTGTGAGGCAGGGACTGAATAATCTTCAGCTGATGAGTACATGGAGGAGGAATTTAAGAGACTTAACCAAGGATCACACAGTGATTTAGTGGCAGAACTGGAATAAGAATGTAGAACTCCTATTCTTTTTTTAAAAAGATTTTATTTATTTTTAGAGAGAGGGGATAGGAGGGAGAAAGAGAGGGAGAGAAACATCGATATGTGACAGATCAGTTGCCTCTTGCACGCCCTCATCTTGGGGACCTGGCCCAGTGCCCTGACTGGGAATCGATCTGGCGACCCTTTGGTTCACAGGCCAGCGTTCAATCCACTGAGTCACACCAGTCAGGGCAGAACTCATCTTCTTGGTGTAAATTGCCATGCATGTGTGTGTGTTGGTGTATATATTCACTCTGAGGAAGTAACTATATAAACATACATATGCATATGCTTTTACCTATCCCTCCCAAATATCTAATAGTCTTTATTTAATGAGATAAATGTATTCTTCAGGTAAAAAACAGGGGCTTAGATCCACAGCCAAGGCATTCTCAGGGACACTGTGGTATAATTAAACAGCCAAGGGATTCAGGCTCTGATTCTGGTTGTCTTTTTCTTTGTGAATGGGCAAGACAGTTGATTTCCCTGTGTTTCTCAGTCTCCTCATATATGAAGTGGGGATGGATCCTATTTGCCCTGTTTATGTCACAAGGATGAAGTTTAACTGAAGGAAAGGTCAAAGTGCCAGGTGAACACAAACAGTAACAGATTTCTGTAGTTCAGCGTTTCAGATAACTGTTCGGAAACAGACATTTCCCAAAACAATTATTGCCCCAGCGTGCTGCTTAGCTGGTTAGGACTGCTCTTGCCCCAGAGTACCTATTTAGCTGACAGGGGCTATTCCAAAGACTACCTGAGGTGAAACCTGAATTTTCTGTGCTTTCCCTGCGGGATAAGGCAGCCAGTAGCTGAGAGCATGGTGCCCTGTCCAGTGGCCTGAGACCACCTGGACATTTCCTGAAGGTATTTCTGCACAAGGTGCCTGGTGGTGGGGGGCGGTGGCATTAATCAGGACCTAGTAATTAAGAAGAGAGAAAGTATTCTTGAGGCTGTTGATAATTATTTTGCTAGCTAATACCACTACTGCTGCCACAAGTGAGAAAGCATGTTCCCAGGACCTAATGCAATGTAGGACCTTAAGATCATCTAACATAGCTATATATTCTAATTTATCCATTAGTCGTTATGACAAACAGTTTTCTTCTAACCTGTTTTTTCGTACATTCATCCATCCATTCATTAACCCAACTTCTCTTTTTATTTTCAGTTTGGGCTTCCGGTAGATGCCCTTTCCTGCACAACAGACCTGGGCCTCCCTTTCTCTAATTACCCCTTAACATGAGTCGGGGCACACAACCGGTGCCCCTCACTCTCTTCCTGCCAAAGTTCATAGAAGCCGCAGAGTCTGAGGATGGTGTCTGGCCTCTGGTCAGGAAGCCAGCAGCCATGTGGCTTAGAGATGCATCATGCATCCCACTTCCCCTCCCAGTACTTCCTGCGAGCCACTTCCCATCTCCATCTTTGCCAGACTGTACCATGTTCAGGGCTCCCATCTGCTACTCTCCACCACCAGTTTCCTTGTTTGCACTCTGATGGCTGCTGGCTTCCCTGAGGTATTTGCCTCCACTGTGCCTGGGTAAGCAAGCACCAGTCAACAAGGCTTTCCGCCTTAGTGCCTATCACCGGGCTTCCCTGAGTACCGGCCACCTCCCAGCAGTCACAGCTCCTTCTCAGAGGGCTCCAGAAGGGGATCCTTTGGCGCCTTTTCCTTTAGGCCTCTCAGCCCAGCCCTTTCCGGTTTTAATTCACTCAAAGTAACTACTCAAGCTATGTACAAATTCCAGAATAAGTTTATCTACAGCAAGCCCCTCCCAGAAAACATGACTGCTGAAGAAAATAGCACAAATTCCCTCTCTATATATAATTCTGGATACCCCACAGATGCAGAAGGGGAAATAAACATGAATGTTATTACCAGCCTAGTGTCTTGAATGATAGGTTTAAGGAATTCTTCTGAGGTGTCTCGGCATCTCCTCTGTAATCTCCCTTAGGGCTCCACACCATCCCCCAAAGTCAGGGTCAGTAGTGGGTATAATAACCCCATGTCACAAACTGCCAAACTGAGGGGTCAAAGAATCGGTGTTTTCAGTTTTGCTTTGATGAGTCTTCCAGTCTATTTATTTGGGCAATGTGATGATGAGTTTTAATCTGTATTTTGCATACAGACTGGCTTCTCCCAATAAGAAGAGGTGAGATTATCCACTGGAGAGGAGGAGTGTTATGCCTCAGGAGGTCCCTAACTTTGTCTCCAGTCTACAGATTTGGTTTATAAATATTCCAGTCCTAGCTTTGATCAAGGGGGCTGTCCGATAATGGCTTTGGGAAATCCTTGGAAGTAGAGAGCCCTCCATTGTCAGGCACAGTGGCCTTTGGTGTTTGGCCAGTGAGAGAGTGAGAGGTGGAGGTGAGCTGGCAATAATCCGTGGCTAACATGCCCTTTCTCTGCCCTTCCTTTGCAGTAATCCATGGCTGTGTACTGAATAGTATCCCCCGCTACAGCTGGACTGGACTCCATTTAGCCCTTTAAAGCAAGGTTCCAATTTTAACTGACAGCTTTCCTGCAGGGTGCCAGGAAGCTGGGCCCCCTGCCCCTGCCATGTACTTCCACTTCAAATCCCCCTTCTTTTGAGTTCTGCTTCCCAGTCTCACTGGCACTGACCACGAACAACTTCTTTTTAAGTTTTGAAGGGTTTTTTTTTTGTTGTTGTTGTTGTTAATTTCTTTCAAAACACTGTCTATCAAGGCTAGGCCAAATAGTCAGGCTTTTTCGAAGCGCTGCGAATGGGAAGAGTTTCTCTCTTCAGTAATAGATAATAATAATAGGAAGTGAAAGGTAGAGAAAATGAACATCAAACACATGCACACTCCTGATCTTGTTGGTAAAGTGTGAGTGCAGTTTTGATACGTTGTGGTTTGGTGAGTCGCTGACTCGTTAGTGGCCACGGGCAAGTATGAAGGGCTTGCTGCCAAAGCTTAAGCTAGGTTCTTGAAAAATCCAAGTCTCATAGTGGAACATTTTAGCAGACCCTATGCCTTACAGGGTTTTTTTTTTTTTTCTTTTAAAACACGAACTTGGACACTCACCCACTAGCTCAGACAGATGCTAAATTAGGGCTGTCCAGCCTTCTGGGAAAAGGCATGTTGTTTGCAGCTTTGATGTTGCCAGGTCCAGTTTCACAGCTGCTTCCCACGAGTCCCAAACGTAAAACAACCAACCAGTCTGCCTCCCCCAGGGTAATTATTTGCATCACAAATAGAGCCCCCTCATTTGTATTTGTTTACGGATTAAGTACTTGAGGCCTGGGGAGCTCTGAAAACTTCAAAAGTTTTAGAGCCACGCAGCCTTTGAGAGACCTTCAGAGACTAGGCAGGAATTTTGTATTAAGCGAGAAATTTTGGTTCAGAAATTTTGGTTCGCAAGACAGAGATGACCCACTTTTTTTGTGAGAGAAAATCGAAGCCTAGAGAAGTGAAGGGACTTGCCAGAGGTCCCAGGGCTGTTTAGTGGCAGAAGCCAAGCCAAACTCAGTGTCTCCTGACTCCCGATCCACCTCATTATGGGATTCAGTCTGTTCATTCCTGTGTGTTCCTAGAGACAAGGTCTTCTGAGGCTCAGAGAATCTGAAGAGTTAGTATTAGAGGCCTCTTACATTTTTTCCCATAGAAATATATCCAAGGATGAGCGGGTAGGGGCGGGCAAAGCAGAAGACTTCAGACCGGCTCCTGAACTGAGTGCTTCTGCTGACAGTAGGGGTCACCAGCAACCGTAAGCTGGTCAGCTTTCCTGGAAGTCTGGAATAGGTCCCAGGCACGCTTTTGTTTAACTGGTGCCCTAGATGAGTCTTATTATCAAGAAAAGTTTGGTAAACGAAAATCTAACCTGTGAGTGAGCATAAGGCCTTTAGGAAGTTGATCCACACTATGGAAAAGAATTAAAATTGTTATTTTATTGGGTAGTTTTCTTTCTTTTATTATTTTATTACATCTGTTATTGGGGTGACATTTGTTAGTGGTAGTTTTCTCCCTGTAGAGAGAAAGATTCCCCCTCCCCTTTGGTGAAAAGGTTTTCTAATGAGTACAGTTGTTGCTATTTTTTTTTTAAATACCCTAACTACTCTGTTTACTTCTGGTGAAACAAAACCAGTCATTAGAAATGGTCTGTGCTTTTATTTTTCCAGACTGGAATGGAACAGCTTTCCTGAAAAAATCCCCACATGTACACACACACACGCACACACATACCTAGTTTCTCTTAAGCCAAGAAGTTTGCTTTTTCTACCCACAGTGCAGATCACTTTTGTTTTTGTTTTTCCTCTTTTAATCTGGCATCCCCATGTGGCTGTTAATACATGCTTGTTTTTAATTAAAACAAGAAGCTTCAAACTGGTGTGTGGTGTTCTTAAAACCTTCTCAGCCTATTTCCCGGTGGTGATGGTCCATCAGTGACCCCATTTCTAACCTGTCTTCTGCAAGTATAATCTGTTCTACCTCACACTGCCCCCTCCCATTGCCCTGTCTTACTTTGAATGTTCTTTTTCTTTGGCTAATTCCATGTTTTCTTTCTCTTTCTCTCTCCCTCTCCAGCTTTTTTTAATCTTGTCTTCAGCAGCTGCATTAAATCTAAAGGAGAAGACTGCCATTATAGAAGAGTTAGGGTTCCACATTGTTTCAAGCCAGAAACCAATCAATTCCCTCTTCCCCCAAACTATGCGTGTGCGCGTGTGTGCACACACACACTCACACTATACACACTATACACACTACACACTCAGCAAGTGTTCATATGTCCCTGTGTCCAGGCAAGAAGCTCTCTCCTGACTTACATGGTATTTTAAACCGAAGTGTCTTGTCCTAACCTAACAAGGCAGGAAAAGAATCATCAGAGCTGGAGAATGGACCAAGTGTAACCTCAGAGAGACAACTACAGGACAACTCACCCAAGTGTAAGTGACTGGGGCAGGAGACCTCAGCTGTGGGTGTGGAAGTGCTGTTCTCAAGTTTTCGGTTGAGTTTTTTGGTTTTTTTTTTCTAACACAAATTCTCCGGTTCAGTGGGTTGACTGTCTACAGCCACTATTAAAACATTTCTGAATATGGAAGGGAAAGTCAAGCGACATCTGTATCTTCTTCAGCATTCACAGACCTCCTGCTGACCCCCAGCAAGGGCGAAAATGGATCCACTAACACTCAGTGGGGAAAGGAAAGAAGGGAGGGGGGTTAAGTTTAGTGAGAGAAAAATTAACCCATTCAACCTTCTAAAGCCAGTTGGGGTTTTGAGAGAGGTTTCTGCTCAACCTGGGATCTGGCTGGAGAACTTTCCTGTTGAAAATCTGCCTTGAATTCATTGGTTTACCTTGCATCAAAATACCATGTGAGTGTGCTCATTCCCGTATATCCCTACAGCCATCGCCATCCCACTGTCCAGTGTCTCTTGAGAGAGCCTCTTTGCATGTTTTCCAGAACCTCTGTTGTTTTTCCTTTCTTCTCCTTTCTTTTTTTGCTCAAAGGTGTGACCACTGCCCCTCCGGGGCTTCCATTCGCCAGGAGAAACATCCCAAAGCCAGCACTGTTTAGCTTGATACCTTTCTAATGTCCATGTCAATTTTCAATAAAATTCAAAGAAATGCTCAATGGCTGTGTGATCTGATCTTAAACCATTAGGTGATGCGACCCATCACGGTTTGCTTTAGGAGCGGGTGGTAGCCTTCCAAGTGGATGATTTGAGGGGCCCAGGGAGGTACCATCAGCTGGTATGCAACCTTCCTAAGTGGTCTGCCCTGTCCCCTCCTTCCTCCATCCGAGCTTGAAATTCTCATGGATGGGGGTGTGAGATGGAGGTGGACAGGAAGTCTTCTACTTTTCCTTCATTAGCATGGATCTGACCGATCTGTTGAGCTCATCATCTAGGATAGTAGATGGAAGAAGTGGAGTGTCAGATCCTACAAAACAAGATTCTCCTCACATTTAATCCTGTGATGTAAGCATCCTGGAAATTCACGACTATGACTGTTCTTTACAATTCAAAAGGCATTCTTTTTTTTTTTTTAAGGAATGGATTTTTTAAAATATTTTATTTATCTTTAGAGGGGAAGGGAAGGGGAGAGGGAGAGAAATAACAATGTATGGTTGCCTCTCGTGCGTCCCCTGCTGGGAACTGGCCTGCAATCCAGGCATGTGCCCTGACTGGGGATCGAACATCGATCATTTGGTTCGCAGGCCCACGCTCAATCCACTGAGCCACACCAGCCAGGGCTCGAAAGACATTCTTTTAAAAAAGGTTTTATTTACTTACTGTTAGAGGGGAAGGGAGGGAGAGAAACACTGAGGGGACCTGGCCAGCAACCCAGGCTGATGATCTTTCAGTTCTCAGGTGGGTGCTCAATCCACTGGGCCACACCAACTGAGGTCAAAAGGCATTCTAAAGGTAGCAAGTATTTTGTGTCCTGGGTCTACCATGGAGGGAAGCTCCTGTCCTTGCCTCCCATCCTGAATGAAAGTGGGCAAGAGGGAGAATGGTCAGTTTTTATAAGTTTGCTTGGAGTCGAGGTAGGTAGAGGGTGTGTGAGGGTGTGTGTGTGGGGGGTGGGGTGGAGGTAGAGGGTGTGTGTGTTGGGGGATGGAGGTAGAGGGTGTGTGTGCGTGCGTGTGTGTGTGTGTGTGTGTGTGTGTGTGTGTGTGTTGCCCTTGGCTTCATTCCTGAATGGCCAGATGCTGCAGATGGGGTAGTGGTCGGTATCCTCATGGTCCCCAGGCCTGAAGGAAAGGACACTGGCCTGCATCTGCATAGTTTGAACACTAGGGGGCAGCCGAATGAAAGTCTGACACCACTGAGCAGTGGCAGGTGAGGTGTGGAAAAATACAGACTGGAGTCTGACAGCCTTGCTAGCCATGTGCGTTGTGGTCAAATTGTGTTACAAACTTTCGTGTAAAAGGGGAATATCAGTAACTCCCTTGGACGGTGATTGTGAAGGCTATACAAGCTCATGTAAATTAAAAGACCTGGGCATTCCATAAATGGTACTCTTTATTAAGGATGGAGTTTCCTCTTTACAAGAAGTTTCTTAGGTTCCTCTAATCGAACATTTCTAAACCTTAGCACTACTGACATTTGAGGACAGATGATTTTTTGTGGCAGAGACCTGGCTATTGTAGCATGTTTAATAACATCCTTACCCACTACATGTCAGTAACACTCCATCCCACCCCCACTTGTGACAAACAAAAATGTCTCTTGACAATACCACGTGTCTCCTAGAGGGCAAAATAGCCCCATGTTGACAATAGTTGCTCTAGGTCAGGGGTTAGCTAACTTTTTCTGTAAAAGGCCAGCAGGGTAATACTTTAGGCTTTGCAAACCATCTGGTCTCTGCACCTATTCAACTGTTAACTAAAGCACAAAAGCAATCATACATAATATGGATGGAACAGGATGAGCATGATTGGGCACCAACAAAACTTCATTTACAGACACTGAAATTTGACACTCATGCTCGACTTTCATTTTCACATGTCCTGAATTATTATTTTGATTCTTTCCAATCACTAAAAAATATAAAAGCTATTCTCAGCATGACAGTCATACAAATACAGGTGGTGGGGCCAGAGTTGGTCTGCAGGCCGTAGTTTGATTACCCCACCTCTAATGCATTTTGGTCCTTGCTGATGCATCATCAGACTAAAGCTGTTAAAAGCTGCTGGCTGGTCAAAAAATCAGAAATGAAGATACATGACTGAAGTTTTAATGCAAGTTGTGGTGGGTGGGGAGTGGCTTTGATTAACTAAAATTTGCACACGGCTTTGCTAGAGCGTATAGATGGAAGGCATGAGCCTACTGTATCGATGAGGTCCTGCTCCTGGGGCTCTGAGCAGCTGAGAATGCCACCTGCTTCTAGGGAAAGGACTGGACCTCTGATACTCTAAAAAAAGCCAAACAACCAGGGCTCCTATCTGAGATGTCCCCACTTCAGGAGATTCATCTCTTAATGAAAGGACAGCTTTCTTGCAAGGCCATCCTTCTTTTAAAATGTGGGTACCTCTTAAAAGAGTTGTTCATTTGAACAGTAGTACCTCACAGTGGTTTTGCCACCTACACTTACCTTCCATTGCTGTCCGTCCAAGTCCTCCATTATCACTTAGCTTGTTTGGCTTGAGGTTTAGAAAGTCCCTGCTCTGGGATCAATACCTATATAAGATTACATATGTATATATCTGTTACGTATAGGATTAGGGACATACTCCTCAACTTGGTTTTGGGCTTAGTGAGATTATGATGTCTTCATCAAATGGGAAGGGTATGTTGAATATTCCCTATGGTTTTGGTTCAGTGCCCTATGCTCTGGGGATATTTTGCATGAGACCTAAATTAGATACTGTATTTGAGGAACTTAGAGACTGGCCCCGGCTTAACCACTCAACCTTATTTTCCATTACTTCCTAATACCCACTCTCGCTTCCAGTACTCTAAGTCTCTGTACAGGCCTCTCCCTGAGTTCCCCAAATGATTTATTGACTTTGTCAGAAATATCCTGTACTGATTTAAATCCTGCCTTTGAGGCTCAGGCCCTACTTTCTCCTTGAAGCCTTTCTTGATCCCATCCACCTACTCTGATCTTTGTTTTTGAACTTCCTATTTGAACTTTTATAATCTGCTTCCTGTTTGAGCCTCACTCAATAGAGGTTGTTAAACTTCCTCAGGGTAGGAACATCATTTATAGCACTCCTGAGGTTCCAGTACAGTGCTGGACACACAATAAAAAGTAATTAAGATGTAGCTAGATTGAGATTCTTCACCAATGTAGGGAACTACTGCACTT
>PVKM010033321.1:0-16016 GCA_004027735.1 Carollia perspicillata
CAGGCCTGAATCCTCACAATGACCTTAAGGTCCTCCATGTTCTGGTTCCCCACAACACCTGGCATGCCCCATCACTCACTCTGCAGGTGCACGGGCCTTCGCACGGGCCGTGGATGAGTAAGTTTCCTCCTGGTACACCCTGCTCCGTATCTCTCGATAGTACTTGCCTTTGAAATAGATTCCTTGATCATATGTTTACCATCTGTAACCCCCCAAGTAAGTGTGAGACACTTTATTTTGTTCACATATAAATCTCCAGTGACTAGGAGATACCTAGACCTACTCCACAAATATTTGCTGAAGGAAAACTTGAAATGATGAACTGTCATTTTTTGTCATTCAAAACATTTTGTGTTTACTGTATTCTTAATAGGCCCTTTCAGGTCAAGAGATCTAAGCTAAATTATACTACTGAGTGAGTCGCTGTCTATCTAAAATTATGTATCTATGGCTCATGTCCCCAAATTCGTTTTTATTGAGGGAGAGTTTAAATGTATCAGACTAAGGAGATGAAATGTTTAGTGTCCTAAGGGGTCATCTGGGAAGAAGGTTGGAACATACTGGAGTTAATTGCCATATTCAGAAAGTGACTTTACATGATAAAAATGGAAAGCAAATTGGCATACCTTTAGCCAGGTGCAAAAGAAACTCACCTTGAATGGAGGGGGTCAGAGTTCATCTAATCAGTCCCCACAAAAGAGCCGGAATTAACTTCAAGGATAATTTTGCTTGCTTCGTAGGGATGATTTCCTCATATTGTCTTCTATGCTGTTCCTTTAAAAAATAAATAAAAGCCGTGCTCTCAGAGGGAAAGGCTCTGTAACACTGAAAGGTGAAGTGCAGTAGAGAGCCACCGCCCAGGAAGCCAGAGGAGACAGGCCTTCGGTGAGCAGAGTCCCGCACCAAGACAGGGACCGATCCCAAAGCCTGCCAATTTCGCAGGAAAGGGCTGCGGTGAGGTTGCTCAGGTAGAGTGAATGGCACCTCGAGCCATCCCACACCACTGCACGAATAACGGGAACGACCCCTGGCCATTGTGAGCAGGAAGGAAATTCGTGGGAAGGCTCTTGGATCGCTCCCAAGTCAACATGAAGGCTGGAGAACCTGACTCAGAAGATGGACGGGAATCAAGGGAAGGCTGGGCAGCCAAACACACAGCTGAGATCACAGTGCTGAAATAATCTGGCTGAAATGTCACCAGCTCGTGATGTGTGGATGCCTTCATTATCACCGCATCCACCCCAGACACTAGCTGACCCTACCTCAGGGCCCTCGGCTCTTATGGTCCTGCCATTATCAAAAGCTTTCTTATCTGCGCTTGGTCTGTGCATCACTCCTTCAGGTTTCAAATTTCTGGGTGTGACCCTAAACATGAGGGCAGTCTGCCCCCTTTGTTTTCCTAGTGGAAAGTGGGGTGCTGGTGTTCTACCATTTTGGGGGTCTCTCCATAATAAAGAGAATTTTGAGATTCTGGGGAGTCAAGTCTATTACAATCTATTCCTTTGACTGCCTTAAATCCTCATAAACACTTCCTCCCAAATGTATACTTCCAAAGACATTTCTATATAATGTAGATAGCCCGCCTCATGCAACCAAAAACACACTCACCCTCATCCCAAACAGAGAAAACACAAAGCTTTATTATTTACTCCTTCCAGTTTCAGTTCTAGTTCTCTGACCACTACCCACTCTTCTTGTTACAATCCAATCCCATCTTGAATTTTGAAAACTGAAGATTAAGTGGGAATTATAACTATCTAATAGGACACACTCTAGTAAACATTTCTGTATATAGATGGTAGCTAGTACTTACAGATTTCCCCTCACTGCCATTTCATGTTCTCTCTGCCTTGGCTAGCACACAGTAGGGCAACCTAACCCTAAATCTTCACTCTTTAGAAATTTGAGCCCTTGCTTCTGCTTGTGTAAGCTTGCCATCGTTTCCTACTTATCTTTACACTCAAAATAATAGTGCAAGAAGTGTCCTTGAGTTGCCCCTGGGGTCCTTCCTCTCCTTTTTAAAAGTCAGAATCAATCAACCCAGAAAAACTCAACTTCCTCTTTTCATAATTCTCCAGTGTCACGAGAGTCCCTGAATGGCTAAGTGGCCGTTTCACCCACAATTTTATAGAATTAGTGTAATGTCCTCGGTAGAAGCAAGCGTCCATTGGGCAGCAAACCAGCAGACCCCAGGGACAGAATGCAGTATTTCGAGAGTGGGTCATTAGATGTAATTGTTAGTGGTTCCTCATATTTCTTCCTCAATGCCCCTAAATCTGTGTGTTCTAGAATAGGGAGAATGTCATTTACTCACCATTAATTCAAAGTGAGTGCTTCATCCTGGGGGAAGCATTCCGAATTTGCAAGAGACTGCCTACCAAGGAGTAGCCAGTCAGCACTGTGTCTGAGTTCTCAATAGATCCCTTCACCTTCCTGTAAGGTCTCTTGCACATGGGTAATGGGCCACATGGTCAGATCAATGAATTCTACAATCATCAGCCCATTATTTTTTCTTCGTACATCTACTTTCTTAGTCCTAAGCAATCTATTTATAATTTTAATTTTTATTACAGGTCAGTTTGTTTGAATTATCTTAAGTTTATCTGAATGGCATTACCTTATATGAGGAGTCCTTAAAGAGATTTGGAAAATAGCCATCAAGAAAATCACAACGATGATTTTAATCATGATACTTAAGAATTTAAGGAAGTTCCATTGATGAATGTGTTAGCAGAGTGGGACAGTGAAAACAAACCTGAATATAAAACAAGTTACTATTTCAGTGGGTAATTTCTACCCCTTCCACGGAGGATGGGTCTAATATAATTAGTTTCTACCAGGTAGGTGACTGGCCCTCCTGGGTTCAGTGGCATCATGGTGCTCAGGTCTGGCCAGGGGAGGACTTGGAAGAGCCAGGTCCCCCTAAGGGGAGGGGTCCTTGGGATCAGGTTCATGCCATTAGGTATCCCTTCCAGCACGGCTGTTCTGTTTATGAGTCCACTGATTAAGGACCAGAGCAAGACTCTCAGGGTCACCTTCAGTGAAAGTCACCTTGTTCTCCTAATTTCTGAAAATCTCTCCACAGTGGGGGCCTTTGGGTGAGCATACAGCTTGGACACAAGCAGTTTAACATTTGGGGTTCATGCTAAGAAGTTTATCCAGCTTTTTCATTAACTTTCCCATCACCAATTCTCCAATATTTTTCCCTCTAAGCCTCTGATGATTATCTGTCCAAACCATGAGCTACTGTCCAGGAATTGGACCTAGACTGTTTCTTTAGGCAATCTCTCCTGGATAATTAGAGGCACCACGAAACATCTGATCCCCGGAGAATTTTTATTCTCCATTGTGCTCTGGGACCACCCTTGAGTGGACTCATGCACTCTAGCAATTTACAACCAAGAAAAGCGACTGGCCCACTGCCATTTGCTGGAGAGGAGAATTTGACTAGCCACAGGGAGAACACTGACTCTCCCGAGACCCTGCAGGGAGTGGGTCTGGGATGGGACCTGGGTGGGGCATGGACCCGGGAGCCCTACAACTGCATTCGAAGGCGCCCAGGAGCCAGGCCACTGATGTCGTGGCTCATCCTCCCCTTGGCTCTACCCAGCCTTCTGGTGTCACTGAAAATCCCCACGGAACCACTCTACACACTTGGGAGGTGTACCCAGCCGGCCTCATCCCAGGTCGGCACTCCAACACAAACAGAGCTGTCCTAATACATCCTGCCTCTGTGGTGGGCAGAAGTCTGGAGCAATCCAGGGGCGGGGAGGGGGAGCATGCTTTGGAAATGGTTTTATTTCTGAGAACTTTAATTTCCAACATTTCCGCCAATAACCACATGTTCTGGGAGTCTGAGATCAGAGATAGACTACTCTGGTGGCCTTTTCACCTTAATTAACCCGCAAGCCCATTTGGTGCCCCCACACTCTTTAACTACGCAATGCAGCTTATAAAACGAGGCCGCCTCCAGAGCATCAAATGCTGTGCATTCCACAGTCCTTGCTCAGGCCTCCTCCTTCCCTCTGGAGCCGCCGCCTGGCTTTTGCAAAGCTGATATTAATATCACAGGCCATTATAATATAGTTATGTTGGTGGAAGGCAGGGAGGAAGTCACGTGGCAGTAATTGGTCCCACAGGGTTCTGCAAGTCTCCATTTAGCGTGTTGTTTTTACTCACATAAGCAGCAATGAAGTGGAAACAGTGAGGAAGTCACTGTGATTGTATTAAATAGGATTTTTTTTCTAGGCCTTGTTTGGTTAATGAGTCATTATTCCTTTTTTAATTGTATGAACATATGTCAGAGGTCAAAGGTACATGCACTTTCTTAAATATGCACACATACTCACACACACACCCCAAGGCCACTGTCTGTTCGCCTTATTTTAACCACTGCTGGGATGCCAGCTTATTGAAATGATGGGACGCTGAGACGCTGGCCAACATACATGAGTTTTTACAGTTTTTCAGGGAAAGAAACTCAAAAGCTCCCAAGCACGAAAAGATGCATTTGATCCTCTGCAAGCTGCCGAACCAGAGGGTTTCCTATCAAAACGCTGATATCAATCACCACACCCCACTGTTTTGTGTTCGTACGATGAGCTTTACTTTTGCCAAAGCCCATCACATGTTGAATCATCCTTTTTGACCTTTATCATGAACTTGTGAATTAGGCAGGGCCAGAATTACTGTTTCATTTTGCAGACTAGGGGCTGACGTCATGGGGGCATGGTGACTTGTAAAGGTCACGTGGGCAAGAAGTGATGACCTGCAAACCAAGGGAACCCGAAAAAAACAAGTCGGAGCTTTAATGAGACTTTTCTTTGGCTTCAAGGCCCACCTGGGTCAGAGGGTGAACGTGGCAGATTTGGCGGCGTGACCCTGAGCCGTCACCAAGCTCTGCAAGCCCGCCTCACCTCCCCCGTTGACTGACCACGTGAGACCTGTGTTCTCAGGACTGTCTCCACTAATGGCAGTGACGACATTCCATCTCCCAGTCAACGAGCCGCATGACGGGGAACGTGAAAGCACGGGGATGATGACAAGCCCTCTGGGAACGTTTTCTGTTCGAAGGTGCTGATATTAGAATAATTTGTGGGCTCCTCGACACGAGAAATAAATCTTTGGACGAACGTGCCAGAAAAACATCTATTACGTATCCTTCAATGTGGAAGGGGTCACAGATTATGAATTCTACTTCTCCTAGAAGATTCTGAAATTTAAAAAAAAGATTCTGATAAGAAAAATCTGATTTTTCTCAGTCAAAAGAGCTTTAGTGTGGTTTGCCCTGAAGCCTGATTATTAATATGGATAAACTTCCATAATTCTTGATGCAATACTAATGAAACCTCTTGCTTGTGGTCACTAAGTCAGGAAGTGAACAAGGGTACATTTACTTAATTAGATCAAGGTACTAAAAAACTGTTCAGTTCACACACAAGCCGGTGAACTTTACAGAAGAATAACCCACAAGTAAGTGAACCCTGCCCTGTGGCCTCAGATGTGACACCTTCCCCTGGCACACTGTCACCCAGGCTTTACGCAAATGCTCACATGAATTCCCATCAGAGGAAGCTAGCTGGCTTTGTTTGAGTCATTGCCATTGCCACACTCACAACGGAAAGGGCTGACCCTACAGGGGATCTGAACCACTGTGCCCACAAGGAGCAGAGCAGATCACTGCGCTGGGCTCCCCGAGCCCTCAGGTCAAACGCCACTCTACAGAGAAAGGCCGGCATGTCCAGTGGGGATGCTGGAGATGAAGCTGGACACAGTCTGTGAGGATGAAGGACAGCTTGTTAATCTAGCTTGTGAATGGACGACAGTCTTTGATTCTCCTCCTCCTCCTCTTCCTTCTTTCTCCTCCCTTCCTGTCATTTCATTGCTCATAAAAACTCTATGAGGTCAGTTAGAGCAGTAAGTGAAAAAAATGAGTTCATGTAGTCTACTTGGTTCACTCTGGGTCATTCTAGTTAAAGTGCATTAAGGTGGAGTCTATCGGCTGGCTTGAGATTTGGGGGTCGTCTGTGGATTTTGATCGCCTATTCCATCCCCGTCCAAACCAAAATGAGAGTCACAGAGACAGAGAATGAGGTGTTCATCTATAGATGAAGCTGAATTATTTCTCAGCTCCTCACACTTTACAGACGTAGAAACTGATGCCGAGGGAGCATAAGGGACTTGGCCAACGTCACAAAGCTCATTAGAACAAAGAAGCACCCAAATCATTTCACATTTGATAACTCACATTGATTATCTTGAATATATATGTATATATATATACATATATATATACATATATATATATGCTCATTGGATATATATTCAATATCTTTTTTATATATTCAATAGAAGTTTCGACTCTGGCCCAGTTTTTAAAATAGCAGTTGTTTTCCATCCCAGAATGGCAAAGATGATTTTTATAAGTCATCTGTTAACAATATTTCATTTAGGAGCACACTATCGATCAGGCAATCAGAAAGCATGCTAGGAGGTGGCATGGGTCTGTATTCCAGAAGAGAACAGAGTGACATATTTCTGGTGATTCAAGCATGCAAATACTCTGCAGCCACGAGCCACCCCGCTACTGTTTCCACGGAGAGATCTTGAAGGATTGCACACGTGCGTGGCAAAGGCGAGTCGTGGGAGGCAGGAAGAGAGGGCCCGGCTAGGGAGAATAACAATAATGAATCTCTCCATCCACCCGTTTTCTTGTCAGTGTGAGCACTCTCCCCTCTTACACCTGGCAGCTGTGACCTTAAATTTTGCAAAACTTTGGAAAAAGGCAGGGTTCTGTGTTATACTGGCACAGTACCAGGGCTTGGCATTAGGAGAGATGAAGTCCTGGTTACACTGGAGACAGCTTTCATTTCAACTGATAGCAAAAAAAAAAACTAATTCCCGGCCGCACTGCAGACAGCCAGAACCCTCCGTTCAAGAGCGAAGGCCTCTGGGGAGCACAGTGGGCACTGGAAGTGACTCTGACATGGCAGCAGAGAGGACGAAGGGAAGAAGAAGAAAAAATCACAGCCCCTGGCAAATAAAGCAGCTTCTCCTCAACCCTTGGAAAAAACCAAGAAAAGAATATGAAGAGTACTATAGACTGAAGAAAAAGCCGAAGAAGCAATCCATAATGGTAGCTTGTCCTACAGGTTCACCCAGAGTAACCACAGGGGAGGGTGCCAGGCGCAGCAAGGTTCCAACGGGAACTGGAGAGCCAAACACACCTTTCGTTTTCCCATGCGGCACAGAAGCACAGGCCTGGCACCGAGAGTGGGCTCAGAAACCTGACTGGCCAGATATACTGATCTCACTTGAATTTTGCTGTATGTGACGTGCAGTATTTTCTGTTAATTAAGCCTCTTACCATACCTTTGTGGGAAGAGTGCTTGCCTGGTATTTCAGACATTCCTAAGATTCAAGGGGAACTGATTCTACAACCCAGCAAATTTCCAAGAAACTAATTACCTAGAAGAATTCGCCACACTGTGCTTGGTTAACTAAGTAGCCTTGGTTTTGCAGAGCAGGTGAGAAACTTCTGGAAGGTCTTCTGCTGTTTTTGGTTGGCTGGTTGGTTTGGTCTGTTTTCCTTTCCTTCTCTTCACCCCAGTTTGCTTTTTGGCAAATTGTGGACAGAGGGACAGGGAGTCAATGAGTGTTAAGGACATCAAAGAGAACGTGAAGATCGAGGGGGAGGAGAAAGGAGGAAAGGCGGCAGTGAACTTGACAGAAAGGGGTCTGGGAGACACAGGCTCAGAGCTCCCCCGGAAGCCCCAATGATCCCGCATTCAGGGCTTCCCACGTCCAGGAACAGTGCTCAGAAGAAAGGACAGATAATGATTCCAGTTTCCTTCAGTCTTAATATAGAAGGCCCCCAAAGGTCCAAAACCATTTTAGAAGGAGATCTGCAGGGTGGGGAGGAAAAAGCATTGTGCACCCCTGAGGAAATGAAGGGGAAGACAAACAATATTGTTTTAGAGCGTCTGCGACAATCTCTGTGGGCTCCCAGCTCCGATCCACTGCATCCTTCTGACCCTGAGACATTTATTGTTAAATTTTCTAAAGAAAAAGGAATCTGCCCTGGACAGAACCCCCTGTGTTGTCCTATTTTACAAGGAACTATCCGTGGTTGAGCTATTGGTCTTTGATGCCTCCGTGTCACTTGGGGGAATGGACAGACGAAATCACTAGTCTCACTTCCCTTCTCACCGAGTCTATATTTAGTTAAAGTGACAGCAGAAAGACAACCTGACTTACCTTTATAGAAACAACATTTTTAAAGTCTCAGAAAAATAGAATTCTGAAACTGCCATCAGAAATCAGTTGAAAACAAGACTTCAGGTACAGTTTTCCTGACATCTATTATTCAGCCAGCTTCCCTCTCTTTACATGATTTTGAGGGTGACCCTCTTCTCGTGCACAAGAGGGCATTGTTCTTACACACGCACAGTAAATGTGTCGCCTCTAGGACCAGAGAGCCCTCGCCTCGCTTCTGTTGGAGAGAGGCCTGGCTTATAACACCTGCCAAACTATATTGATCATTGTGGTCAGTATTTGAACACTGCCTATGCTTAAGAATAGTTACTCTGTGATATTTAACCACGAATACAGGTAAAAATATGTATTATTTATCCATCGCTGTGTAACAAATCACCCCCATTTAGCAGTTCCGAATGATAAGTGTTCACCATCTCACCATTTCTGTGGGGCAAGAATCTGGGCATGGCTTAGATGGGTGCATTCTGGTTTGGGGTCTCTCGCAAAACTGCCCTGAAGGCGTCAGCTAGGACTGCTGTCACCCAACGGTTGGCAGGCTACAGGTGCTCGCTGGTGGTTGACCAAATTCTTCAGTCCTTCACCATGTGGGTCTCTCCATGGGGCTGAACACGAGATGGCAGCACGGGTCCCCCAACGTGAGGGTTCCAACCAAGAGAGCGCGAGAGAGGGAACCCAAGATGCAAGCTGCAGTCTTTTTATAACCTAATCTTGGCAGGGTCCTTCTAAAGCTTCTGCCCCGTTCTGTTCACTAGAAGTGAGTCAGTTGTTCCACCCATTCTGAACTGGGAGAGACTTGCGCCAAGGCGTCCACACTAGAAGGAGGAGATCATCGGTGTTCACCTCAGAGGCTGCCTGCCCCCCGAATATGACTCGCCACAGCAGCCTGAAGCAGCAACCCTTCATAGAATTAATATGTAAAACCAAGTCACTTCTATTAACACACACACAAAAAAACACCAGCTGGACCGAATGGAGGGTGATTTATAGACAGGTAACTTGTGGAGGTCATAATCTGGATGATCTGCCAAATATCAGAAACAAAGTATGACAAATTCCCTGTCATCATCACTATCAAATTAAGAGACTAAAGAGACATAGCGTATTCATTCTGAGGCAGTGGTCATGCTACATTGGTCATGGTTACACTTCAGTCATTTGGTGATTGGAGCAACTTGACATATGAACTGCCTTTGAGGGAAATTAGGTTTTCAAGCCTCAAGACTTCAACTCAGAACAATTTATCACTGGACCTACACAGTGTAACTGTAAGTAATCCTACCCCAAGTCACGTGTGCGCAGATGTGTGCATGTGTGTAAGAATGAGATGAAAATGTTAACCATGTTCCATTTATGAGGTTGACGATCCTTTCAATGTTTTGCTGCCACAGGCTCCACAGCACAATGAAAGCTTATCAACCACAATTCGGAGACTGTGGGTCTTGGCATCGTCCTTCTCGGTTAATGGGGATTGTAAAATCCAAATGGAATTCAGAAGGAGCCAACATCTTGCTTTTTATAAAGAAAGAAAAATAAACAACTACAAAGAATGTACTAGCCTATCACAATTTGGTTTCCTAATCTACTACGGAAATTTACCCTCTCTGATTTGACTTTCTACTCAGAGTGTGTGACTTAGAATCCGTCCTCTCATTCTCTAGAAGGGCTTAGGACAAGGCTCACACAAGCATAACACATTGTAGCTCCTAGAGCTACAATGATGTCATGCATTGATAAAGCAAAGTATAATATTTGGGGGGCTCATCGTGTTGTCTTTGAGAAACCCGAGTGCACAAGACCAGACAGCTATTAAGTGACAGTCTGGCTACCTGTCCTAACTACCAGCCACTTTCTCTAATCCACACGTCACCTTTTCCTTAACCAGAAGAACCATTGTCTCTGCTTCTGTAAGCGTGGCACAATGCCAGCTCACGGAGAGCTTTTGTTCTCCAGTATTTGGAATCCTTAAAATTGTGTGAAATCGTGTAGTTCTGGACATTGTTGGGAATACAAGAAACATTTGGCCCCTCTCCCCTGATCCAGAAGGTACTGCGTGTTCTTTGGACCTCGGACAAGTTTTTGGGCAGTTCCAGATAAGGTATCCCATAACATCACTCCGTGTCCCCATTCTTCTTGCCCTCACTCCAGAAAATGTTGGATAGCTGCCTCCCGAATAATTTTATTGTGAGGAAAGTTATTATGAAAACGTACTCCACTGGTTTTCACTGACCTCCGAAACACACTCTCTAATTAAGTGCAAATGGGAAACTGACTTGGAGCAGGTCGTCTCTGATTTTGGACTTGGGAGAAGTACTAAAGTTTATGAACTCGAGCTGCGGGCTCCATCTGCCAAATGAGGAATTTCTTATTTCATTTGGTAACTGCAAGGAGATTATATAATGCTCCTCAGAACGCTCTGAGTGCTGAAGATGCGGAAACCAGCTGTCTGTGCTGAAGAATCGAAAAGCACACTACCCTTCCTTTCCCCGCCCTCCACTGCGTCACGGGGCATGACATTATTTACCCAGAGTTGTGTCGTCGTTGTTGTTTTAAACATCAAGTCTACCTAAACATAAATTTTTACAGTACTAAAAAGGCCATGATTCTATTTATGCTCTCACTCTTATAAGAGGCTAGGCTTATCCAGCGTTAGTATTGAAAGAAATCTGAAGACCTGGTAGAAAGAAGTGAGAGAAAGGCAACAGGCAGGAAGGCAATTCGGTTTCATCTCCAACATCTTCTCTTTCTCTCCCCAGCCAGCAGGGGGCAGTAGTAACAGGGGAAGTGAAGCTTGCTTTCTTTGAACGGGAAAATACTAAACAAGGAGAGAGAGTGAAAGTTGAATGAGGTTTCTTTACTTTCCAGGGGCTTCCTATTGGCAGGGGTAAGTGTCAGGTGTAGCCCTGAATTCGGTTTTGTCCCATAGTAGCCACAGTTATAACGTATATTTATGATAATCATAGTCACTAGTGCGTTGAGACCGCACTCTAGGCCCCGTGCTTAAGCACCTCACAGGTACTGTTTACACCTGGTCAGGCAGAGTAAGATGAAGTCGGTTTTGTTACTTATTTGTGTTTTTACAATGAGGCAACTGAGGTGGAAGAGATTAAGTGTCTTGCTCAAGGTTAAAACTGTAACAAACTAGGAAAAGGACCTGGAATATTCATCTTTAGCCCAGGCATTGATTCTGGTTCTTATTCCAAGAGTTTTTCCTGTACTTTCTCCCCCACTTTCTGAATACTTTAACCTGACAAAGGAGATGCAAGTATTTTTAGGGGGTTTTTTGGTTCTTACCTACATTTAAGACATGGAATAGATAATTACCAGGTGGATTTGAACATGTCTGTGTTGCCAATCAGGGTAATTCAAGAGAAAGACAATTCTCCTCAAAAGTCCCCAACTGGCTAACAGCAGTGATATTTCTGAGTAATAAATAGTTTTAACGTCGATATCACACCGTCTCCCTTTCCTTCAATGGCACAGCCACAATTTGGATATGTGACCATCTGCCGCTCGGACCCTCTGTCGTTGTTTTGCTGCAACGGAGTAGAGTTAACAGCCCTGAGTTCATCCTCAGGCAGACGGGGTTCCCTCGGGGCGCCAAATATCCCTGTTGGAGGCTCAGAACCCTCACCTGGAAGACGAATGTATCCTTAGTCCTGGAGTCATTCAGCTGCCGGGAGGATTCAACAAGCCAGTGCAGGTAAAAATATTTAGCCTGGCTCGCGCGCCCTAGTTATTATTATGCCGACCCAACGTCAAACTTGGAAGACAAGCGGAGGATGCAGGCCAGCGTCCAGATGTTTTGTTTCTGGGTGCCAAACGTCCAGATGTTTGAGAAACCTCCGATAATTAATTGTTGCTGGTATTCGCCGGTATCGCTGGCACAACGCAATCGCAGATTACGTTCGAGGGCAGACGCAGGTTAATGTTCTCCCCATTCCTGCACAGTCGGCCTTTGTCAGGAACTAAAAATACAAAGGCATAAAGGCTTCCCCTTCCCATGTCTGCCGAAAAGATTACCGACAGTCAGAAAGCAACTCTTTTTTTTCAGGCACTTAAACTCCTTTTAAAATATTGGATTTTTTTAAAAAGCATTTCTTTATTTCCTATACTTTTTTTCAGCTTTCAAATATATTACAAGAGTCTACATCTAATTCAATATTATTAATTTTTTTATTCCACGGTTATCCTGAACAGCCCAGTCCTGAAAAGAAATATCCAAGACTTACCAGTCTCCCTTACTTAGAGGTTGTTTTGTTGTTTGGACATGTATGTACTATTTTAAATAACTTGTGAACTATAAATTCCTTTAAGTGGAATGCTCCTTCTTAAAACTCAGCCTCCTTTAATAAGATCTGATATACAAATATCACAACATACACAGTAAATACATTAGAAGGCAATTAATTGTATTATAAAAGAATCAACCAAAAAGAATGATATAAATACTTTTCTAATAAGTATAAAAATATGGCATTATTTCACACACCTAAGTTTTCTCAAACATTTCTATTTTATTAATCTTATTCAATTTTTCTTAATCTTCTTATTTGTTCCATATTGTTTTATAATTTTAGAACATACATTAACTTCATGAAATTTTTGTGTCCACATGAAACAAATTTATTCCTTTCTTACAATGTCTTTAAGTCAAAGAAATTGACCAAGCAGCATACTTGTCATTTGAATGTTGGTTGAAGTTTTTCTTTATGTTATTAACAAGTTATTAATGAGAGGAAAAGGGGAGTGAACCAATTAGGACATATCAGAAACTCATCTGTCGATTACTTGAATGACTCCTTGGGATTCTGATTTGGATTGTAATTTTCAAATCCTGAAATTATTATTGCATCAACTTTGGTGCTATTCATAATGTGACAGCTAAAGACACTATCCACTTTCCAAATGAATTTAACTAAGATTGACTTGATATGAATTATTAGCATTTTCTCCATCACTTTCCTAAGGCTTGATGGTCAACAAAACAATGCCTCAAACCCTCCCTCGCATCTTTATCTATTTCCGTGGTGTAAATGGTCGAGCCGCCACCATGGTGTCCCCGGATGTGGAAGAGGGAATATACCGTAGTGCACCGTTCTACAGTGTTTTCACCATAAAGGTGAAATAGACACAACTAACCTCCAGCTCTTACCTAGCAGTGAACTGTGGTAAAAGAATTAGGAAGTAAAGACTTTTGAGTACTTACCAGTTTGTTCTACGTGTAATTTATTCCGGTGTATGCTTTTACAATTTAAACTTTAATAATGGCTGTGCTGAGCAACTGCCTTACAGAACTGCTCAAAATGGAACAACAGGCTCTCGTGAGCCACAGTGCTCCTGCTTGAGCACCGTCTGCCTCCAGCCACCAGGCACGTGGCTGGACCCGCCTTCCTGGAGCTTTCTGGAAGTCGTTCAGCTCAAGGTGGCCTAACCTACAACCTGCTTCTCAGGTAACTGCGTGCCCCTCCCGGTTCCCAGGGGCTTGCTGGGCCTCTCTCTCTCTCTCTCACTTCATTATTAAGGCCATTCTTAATATCCTCTTTGTCAGAGGCTATCCTCATCTTTTCAACATTGGAAATGTTATTATCTAAACTAAAATTCTTCTGAGATCAGCAGAGGTTGCCCAGTAATGCTCTTTGCTACGATGCCTGGATTTCTGTCAGTTTGGCGTCCGACTTACAGCTACGTCCAGTATTTTAAAATTCATGAACGGATTAGACAATAAACTGTTTCACTCCGATCTGCTCACTGCTGGAAGGGGGTTGCTTGGAATACAATCCGGGCAAAGCTGCTTGCTTGCAGTAACTTTAAAAGTCCTAACACGCCAAATGAGGCCCCTCTACCACCCACTCTGAGCTATAAGCTATTGCTAGAGTCGGCTTACTTCCTAATTCGGGGTCCCCTGACACGCTCACCCTTGACTTTGTCACCTCATAAATGTGTCACTTCCAGCACCGCCTTCCTTTTTAAGAAAATGTGCTGCCCACCCCGACTATGTAGACGCATCTTAGAAACACGGAACCCGAGCCAAAATAAAGGAGTTAATTTACACAATCAACTTATATTAAGCGGCTCCAGGGCACCAGGCCCTGTGATGGGCCCGGGAACACCCAGCAGAATCCCCATCTTCCAAGAGGTTCGGGACTCAACTGTGGCGCTCCGTCCAAGGGGCATGCCCAAGGTCGAAAACCTACCCCTGCCCAGACCCCACTCCAAACGACTGACGTCAGACCCCTCCAGTGGGACAGGATTGTGTACAGCCGCCCTCCCCTTGGTTCTGGTTTGGAGCCAGAACTGAAATCCACTGGAACAACAGCAAATTGCCTTTCCCTCTGTGTGTGGGGGGGGGGGTGGATGGAGAGGGGGCGACCTTGGATACCTTCTTACAGGCTCCAGCCCTACTGGGCGTGGCCCCCCTTAATATCCCGTCAGCACGAATTTACCAGACTCCTGCCAGCACCCAGCAGAAAGCTCCGGTAGTTCTTCTGGAGTGCAGCACGCCTCTTCATACTGTTCCTACTGGATACCTACAGATCTAGCCTGTTCCTTTCACCTGCTGTAGCATGTTATGTTTTAGGAGGGCAAAGAAGGTTGAGATTCCACTCTTTACGGGTTGTTTAATTCGCTTACTTCAAAGAACATTCGCGTGCCTGTCTCACGACACACACGTGCAAGTGCTAGCTGTAAAACAGGGGAATTGCTGGGTGTGTGTATTTTTTTACATTTGCGGAGGTTCTTTTTCTTTACTTATTAAAGTGTAGTTAATATCCATTACATTAGTTTCAGGCATACGATGCAGTGATTTGATATTGATATCTCTCATGAAGCGCATTTTCAACGGCAAGGAATACTGTGAAGCCGCCCTCCACCGTGGTTGACTCGGCTCCCATCGGGAAGCCATGAGAGCACCTGTTCACCACGATCTTCCCACCGCCTGTCACTCTTTCCACTGTACTGACATTTTTGCTATTTTTTTTTTTTGCCTATTCGAAGAATGAGAATGGCATCTCATTTAGTGGTTCATTTCATATTTTTCTAATCAGTACTCGGATTGAACATCTTTTCATATTTTACAGGCGTTTGTATTTCCTCTTTTGTCTATTTATTGCCTGTTTATTTATTTTGCCCATTTTTATGTTGAAATATCTATTCTTTTTGTATTGGTTTATAGATATTCTTTATCTAATTCAGCAGCAAATATTTTGTTATGAAATGTATTGCAAAAATCATCTCCCTGTCTGGTGTTTATATTTTGTCTATGTTTAGGATATATCTTTTTGCTACAGAGAAGTTTTGTTTCTCTTTTTTTAATATGGTCTAATTTTTCAATATTTCCTTTTCTTTTTTTTATTTCTTTCCTGAGGGTTTATAACATATATGTAAAGATTAGGTCTTTAACTCTTTTAGATGGGATTTTTTTCTGTTTTTCTTTTGCATAAAATACGAGGAGGTTGGGAATTTTTTCTGTGTGGAGAGCCCACTGTCTGAGTACCATTTACCTGGCTTTCAAATGCCACTTTTTATTCCTAATCCCTGCACGTGTGTGAATTTGTTTCTTTATTCCAGTTTCTTTATTTTTTATTCTGCTCTATTTCTCTCACACTGACCCACACCAACGCTATAAACTCATAGTCTGTTTTGATAACTGGTAGGGCCCATTCTCTTCCTTTGCTATCGATTTCATCTTTGTAAAAATTCTTACATATGAATTTGAGAGTCACTTTATGATGGTCCATGAC